>JAMWET010003948.1:0-21946 GCA_024036415.1 Prochilodus magdalenae | reverse complement strand
ACTCATAGCGATAATAAATACGTTCTGGCCAGGGGAAAGGATTAAGAGTAAATATTGGATTGTAGTCGGAGTATAAAAACGACACTATGCAGAAACTGAGGAGCAGCTCTAACAGGTCGTTGAGGAGGAGGAGGACGACAAAGGCTGAGATTTGTCCTCCATTCTTGCGGTGATTATGTATAACATAAAGAGCCCAGAGCAGAGCTGGCAGACCCACACACACCCCAGCGATGAGGAAGATGAAGATTATGATGTCATCAGAACAATAATAATACATCTTGTGTAAAGTGTACAGGCCACGATCTGAATCCCTGTAGCACTAGCTCTGCCTGAAACACAATAAAAGAACAAAGCGTGTGTGGATTCGTGTAGATCTGTGATTATCAAGCATCTGTTAGTACATGGTGTTACAGGTGGATTTATTTATAAGCACTTACTGAATCCACAGATAGATCACTGAGATGAGCACTGTGAACTCAGAACCAGAAAAACCTACACAGAAAGTAAGAACACAGAGACGTTCATTTGCCTCATGTGAGTAATGGAAAACCAATATTGAGTCATTGGGGTTTAGTTCTGAGACTTTAGGAGAGGATTTCAGTTCAGTCTTGTTATTCAGGCTCCAGGCGTCGTACAAAAGTAACCTCTACTAAAAACCTCTCAGGTTCACCGCAGGTTAAATAACAAGCCCTTCAGGATAGAAACACTGCACTCTGGAGAACAGAGCTGGAGCACTACCAGCAGTAATAGTGGACATATATATTTATCAACGTGGATTTTAAAAAAATGGAATTCCACACATGAATCTTAGTAAGTCCATCAAAGGGGGCAGTCGTGGGCTGGAGGTTAGGGAACCAGCCTTGTGACCGGAGGGTTGCGGGTTCGATTCCCAGAGCCTACAGTAACGACTGAGGTGCCCTTGAGCAAGGCATCTAACCCCTAACTGCTCCCCGGGCGCCGTGGATAGGGCTGCCCACCGCTCCGGGCAAGTGTGCTCACTGCCCCCTAGTGTGTTCAGTAGTGAGTGTGTTTGTGGTGTTTCACTTCACGGATGGGTTAAATGCGGAGACTAAATTTCCCCACTGTGGGACTAATAAAAATAATTTAAAAAATATCGTCGCTGTCCAATGAAAAACATGTATCTCCATTTTTGCTGATTTTTAATTTTATGCTTCAGTTAATCACCCCAGCTGCTGTTTACACTGTGTTTCATGAAGAATGGACCAACAGAAATTGCCCAAAACAAGTTGGAAAGACGTCTGGTTCCACTGACTTCCATTCAGAATACATGAGGTTTTCGGCCTCTCCTGTAAAGTTGCCATTTTGGAGATACCTGTTTTTCTTTGGACAGCGACGATATGTAATTCCAGCATACTTTCCTCTTACGTAATTACACATGTAATAGGGCACGGGTAATTCCATTTACATGAACTTGGATGAACGTTGTTTCTGATAATGCTATTCTTAATCTTTAGGTTTAAGGTTTGACCTACTGTGAGAGTTTGAGCTGTATATATGAACACTGGGGCAGCACTCTGTAAAGCTGACATTCATTTCTACACCTAGAAGACTTTTAGGGACTGAACACACATGAAGCATTTCAGGTGTAATCTTATATCCCATTGTTCCTGAACACTAGTGCAGCAGGATGGGCTCCACGTGGTCACAATTTTCAAAATATTCTCTACTGGGGACAGATCAGGACCGCAGACAGGTCACTTCAGCTCACGTGCCCTCGTCTGGCTTTGCTAAGTAATGTATGCAGAAGGGGGCTTTGCGTGGTCTTGTTAAAGTATGTATGGAAGCCCTGGAAAAGATGGCGTCTGCATTAATGGTACTATTAGTGTTTTAGCTCTGCGTCTACGGGATTAAGGGAACACACTGCGATTAAAGTAGTGTGTAATGTGATGCTGGTCAGTAAATGGAAAGTGTTCCGACACACCAAATGACCACTAGCCGAACCTGCTAATTCCTGTCCAGCTAGTTTCTGATTAAATAAGAGATCCAGCTGGTTATTATATTAGTCTGTGGATGTTCAGTACAGTCTTTATCAGTAGATATTATATTATAGACGTGTAATTTACTTTGGCCAAGAGCGCTGACACTGCCCCCTGATGGACAGACTAAAAACTACATGTTATTAAAAATGCTGGATTATTTTGATGTGTGTAAATCAGGCTTTGGAGATTTCTTGTATCTCTCCGTGATACTGAGTTTTGTCTGCCCTTTTTCTAGGCCGATTATGTGTGAGAAATGAAGGGCGTTTGAAGGACATGCAGCTGGGTATGTTGTGCACCTTCAGGCCCGAATCATTCTCCAAACCCTTTCTCGAAGTTGCTCCAGTCGTTTATCCCGAGCTCTAAGTAGTAACCTCTGCTGTGCAGCAATGACCGAAACTGAATATTGCAGAACAGGCCACATGCCTTTATACCGGTCCTTAATCAAGAACACACAGTTTCTTAAAGCTGTCCAAAAGCCTCGTTTGGAAACCCCATGTGATCTAATGGACTGGCCCAGCGCAAGTCATCCTGTATGGTGATACTCGTAACTCTACATCCAAGGTCTCCTGAACAATAGGCAAAGCTGGCTGAACAGGAGGATGCTTCAAATGTGATACATGTAGAACACTGCCCTTCTTTGGGTTTAGATTGGCTTTAGAAGATATGAATGAGAAGATTATTGCTGGGCTTTAATATGAATACAGTTGATATTAATAAGAAAAGCTAATGGCAGCAGCGTCACATGACTAACCAGCTTTGAGAAGATCTATCTATAAGTGATAACCCACTGAACCATTTATTCAGCAATGACTAAATAAAAACTGCAAAATTATAAAGTTAGATTTAGTATTACACAATTACAATAACCATCAATACATAATATACAATATATATAATATAAAAAGTTGATCTAGTTCAAATAGCTCTATAAGCTTCATAATGGAGAAATCTCACATACCATAAACTGAACTAAACAGTGCTGATATTTCCCTCTTACCGTTCAGCTCTTCTAGAACTCTCTCTGTGGAGTGATGAGCACTAGAGGTGAACCATCCTCCCCCTCAACTTTCTCTTTCTTAGCTCAGTCTGGAACAGACAAAGCAAAGTAAACATGTACTGGCCCCTAAGTGTAACTCAGGGGGAGGAGATTTCTTCAGCTCTAAGATGTAGATTAAACCCATCGCTCTACCGGCCCACCACCACGACTCCTTACTGCCTACAGTAATAGATAAGATGTGGAATATATTTATAGGCAGTGCAGTGTATCAGTTACAGTATAGTATCCATAGCCCTATATTACATCATGACTAAGATGCTGCATAAAGAGATCAAAATCTAATAAAACTGTTAAAAAGTACCAGCAGAAATGTCCAATCTGCAGTGTGCACATTCACTTCTGCTTTGAGAAACCGTCACTAACTGCAGCAGATCTGATCTCAGTGGTCTGTAAGCTGCTGAGATGTTAGTGTGTGGCTGTTTAGATCACACAGGCATAGGCTCCTCCCATCATTTCCACAGCATCAAACTTTCATCAGCACCATTCCACCTCTAGATTAGATCGTCTGGTCTGATTGTAGATACAGGCTTGTGTGTAGCTGTTTAATCAGATGCACGTTTCCCCATTAAGAATGAATGGGATAGAAAAGTGCACACCCATCTGGTGAACGTCTGGTCCACTGGCAGACACCATTTTAGAACCCCAAGCACAAAGTCAATGTTGGTCTCACCAACACTCGTCTGTTTATCTTTATTCTTCTCTCATCCCTCATTCCTCACATAGGCCCCGTTCATTTTTGGACCCACCCAAATCCTGTTGTTTCCTTTCCAACTGCATGTACTGACTCTCAAACTCTATTCCACATTCGTACTGACCCTCACTCCTCTATGTGTCTAATCCACAGCCATACTGACCCTCACTCCTCTATGTGTCTGACCCTCACTCCTCTATGTGTCTAATCCACAGCCGTCCTGACCCTCACTCCTCTATGTGTCTAATCCACAGCCATACTGACCCTCACTCCTCTATGTGTCTAATCCACAGCCGTCCTGACCCTCACTCCTCTATGTGTCTAATCCACAGTCATACTGACCCTCACTCCTCTATGTGACTAATCCACAGTCATACTGACCCTCACTTCTCTATGTGTCTAATCCACAGCTGCACTGACCCTCACTCCTCTATGTGTCTAATCCACACTCGTACTGGCCCTCACTCCTCTATGTGTCTAATCCACACTCGTACTGACCCTCACTCCTCTATGTGTCTAATCCACAGCCGTACTGACCCTCACTCCTCTATGTGTCTAATCCACAGCCGTACTGACCCTCACTCCTCTATGTGTCTAATCCACAGCCGTACTGACCCTCACTCCTCTATGTGTCTAATGCACAGCCGTACTGACCCTCACTCCTCTATGTGTCTAATCCACAGCCGTACTGACCCTCACTCCTGTATGTGTCTAATCCACAGCCATACTGACCCTCACTCCTCTATTTGTCTAATCCACAGCCATACCGACCCTCACTCCTCTATGTGTCTAATCCACAGCCGTCCTGACCCTCACTCCTCTATGTGTCTAATCCACAGCCATACTGACCCTCACTCCTCTATGTGTCTAATCCACAGCCGTCCTGACCCTCACTCCTCTATGTGTCTAATCCACAGTCATACTGACCCTCACTCCTCTATGTGACTAATCCACAGTCATACTGACCCTCACTCCTCTATGTGTCTAATCCACAGCTGCACTGACCCTCACTCCTCTATGTGTCTAATCCACACTCGTACTGACCCTCACTCCTCTATGTGTCTAATCCACAGCCGTACTGACCCTCACTCCTCTATGTGTCTAATCCACAGCCATACTGACCCTCACTCCTCTATGTGTCTAATCCACAGCCGTCCTGACCCTCACTCCTCTATGTGTCTAATCCACAGCCATACTGACCCTCACTCCTCTATGTGACTAATCCACAGTCGTACTGACCCTCACTCCTCTATGTGTCTAATCCACAGCTGCACTGACCCTCACTCCTCTATGTGTCTAATCCACACTCGTACTGGCCCTCACTCCTCTATGTGTCTAATCCACACTCGTACTGACCCTCACTCCTCTATGTGTCTAATCCACAGCCGTACTGACCCTCACTCCTCTATGTGTCTAATCCACAGCCGTACTGACCCTCACTCCTCTATGTGTCTAATCCACAGCCGTACTGACCCTCACTCCTCTATGTGTCTAATCCACAGCCGTACTGACCCTCACTCCTCTATGTGTCTAATCCACAGCCATACTGACCCTCACTCCTCTATTTGTCTAATCCACAGCCATACCGACCCTCACTCCTCTATGTGTCTAGTCCACATCCGTACTGACCCTCACTCCTCTATGTGACTAATCCACAGCGTACTGACCCTCACTCCTCTATGTGTCTAATCCACACTCGTACTGACCCTCACTCCTCTATGTGTCTAATCCACAGCCGTACTGACCCTCACTCCTCTATGTGTCTAATCCACAGCCGTACTGACCCTCACTCCTCTATGTGTCTAATCCACAGCCGTACTGACCCTCACTCCTCTATGTGTCTAATCCACAGTCATACTGGCCCTCACTCCTCAATGTGTCTAATCCACAAACAAACTGACCCTCACTCCTCTATGTGACTAATCCACAGCCATACTGACCCTTACTTCTCTGTGTCCAATCCACAGCCATACTGACCCTCACTCCTCTGTGTCTAATCCACAGCCGTACTGACCCTCACTCCTCTATGTGTCTAATCCACAGACAAACTGACCCTCACTCCTCTATGTGTCTAATCCACAGCCATACTGACCCTCACTCCTCTATGTGTCTAATCCACACTCGTACTGACCCTCACTCCTCTATCTTTCTAATCCACAGCCACACTGGCCCTCACTCCTCTATGTATCCAATCCACAGTCATACTGACCCTCACTCCTTTATGTGTCTAATCCACAGCCATACTGACCCACACTCCTCAGTGTGTCTAATCCACAAACAAACTGACCCTCACTCCTCCATGTTTCTAATCCACAGCCGTACTGACCCTTACTTCTCTATGTGTCCAATCCACAGCCATACTGACCCTCACTCCTCTATGTGTCTAGTCCACAGTCATACTGGCCCTCACTTCTCAATGTGTCTAATCCACAAACAAACTGACCCTCACTCCTCCATGTTTCTAATCCACAGCCGTACTGACCCTTACTTCTCTGTGTCCAATCCACAGCCATACTGACCCTCACTCCTCTGTGTCTAATCCACAGCCGTACTGACCCTCACTCCTCTATGTGTCTAATCCACAGACAAACTGACCCTCACTCTTCTATGTGTCTAATCCACAGCCATACTGACCCTCACTCCTCTATGTGTCTAATCCACACTCGTACTGACCCTCACTCCTCTATCTTTCTAATCCACAGCCACACTGGCCCTCACTCCTCTATGTATCCAATCCACAGTCATACTGACCCTCACTCCTTTATGTGTCTAATCCACAGCCATACTGACCCACACTCCTCAGTGTGTCTAATCCACAAACAAACTGACCCTCACTCCTCCATGTTTCTAATCCACAGCCGTACTGACCCTTACTTCTCTATGTGTCCAATCCACAGCCATACTGACCCTCACTCCTCTATGTGTCTAGTCCACAGTCATACTGGCCCTCACTCCTCAATGTGTCTAATCCACAAACAAACTGACCCTCACTCCTCCATGTTTCTAATCCACAGCCGTACTGACCCTTACTTCTCTGTGTCCAATCCACAGCCATACTGACCCTCACTCCTCTGTGTCTAATCCACAGCCGTACTGACCCTCACTCCTCTATGTGTCTAATCCACAGACAAACTGACCCTCACTCCTCTATGTGTCTAATCCACAGCCATACTGACCCTCACTCCTCTATGTGTCTAATCCACACTCGTACTGACCCTCACTCCTCTATCTTTCTAATCCACAGCCACACTGGCCCTCACTCCTCTATGTATCCAATCCACAGTCATACTGACCCTCACTCCTTTATGTGTCTAATCCACAGCCATACTGACCCACACTCCTCAGTGTGTCTAATCCACAAACAAACTGACCCTCACTCCTCCATGTTTCTAATCCACAGCCGTACTGACCCTTACTTCTCTATGTGTCCAATCCACAGCCATACTGACCCTCACTCCTCTGTGTCTAATCCACAGCCGTACTGACCCTCACTCCTCTATGTGTCTAATCCACAGACAAACTGACCCTCACTCCTCTATGTGTCTAATCCACAGCCGTACTGACCCTCACGTCTCTATGTGTCTAATCCACAGCTGTATTGACCCTCACTCCTCTATCTTTCTAATCCACAGCCGTACTGACCCTCACTCCTCTATGTATCCAATCCACAGTCATACTGACCCTCACTCCTCTATGTGTCTAATCCACAGTCATACTGACCCTCACTCCTCTATGTATCTAATCCACAGCCATACTGACCCACACTCCTATATGTGTCTAATCCACATATAGGAGTGTGGGTCAGTATGTGTATTAGACACATATAGGAGTGTCTAATCCACATACTGACCCACACTCCTATATGTGGATTAGACACATATAGGAGTCTAATCCACAGCTGTACTGACCCTTACTCCTCTATGTGTCTAATCCACAGCCATACTGACTCACACTCCTATATGTGTCTAATCCACAGTCATACTGACCCACACTCCTCCAAGTGTCTTATCCACACACATACTAATCAGCACACCTCTACATGTGTAATCTGAAGGGGAGACTAATTGGCTGTTTTATAACTGTCTTGTAGAAATTCAAATACGTAAAGTAATCCGATCCATCTGCAGTATTCATTATTCCAGATTTGCTTGTTTTCTTATAATCTGGTATTTTCCACACAGTTTGGGATTATATAAAATGGGGTTCGTGTTTACAGCTTTGGTTCCCGCACATTTGAAACAGTGCAGCCTCTGATAGAGCTGCAGTCATTTGGTGGCTTGTGCTCGGTGTGGTGACTGTTCTCCTCTCAGTGGTCTGTCGCTTCAGTAAAGAGGGTAAACAGCTTTAAAGACCTCAAGATCGTAAATATGATTGGTAATGAAGTCATGCATATCTTGATGGTGTCTTTGCAGCAGGGCCATCTGTATGTCTTTCACAATCTGTAAACTCCACATGTTAAGCAGTTGAGAGGTGAGTGAACTCATTAGTGATTAGCAGACTCAATCAGGCTCCAGAACTGTGATACAAAAACACATACGGCAGGAAGTGTTAGTGAAGATCCTGAACACC
Organism: Prochilodus magdalenae; assembly: GCA_024036415.1. NCBI lineage: Eukaryota > Metazoa > Chordata > Actinopteri > Characiformes > Prochilodontidae > Prochilodus > Prochilodus magdalenae. Next base: position 13,629 of record JAMWET010003948.1, on the reverse strand, counting down.
TTGAATGTTCAGAGTGAAGAGTGTGGAGTTCTTGTGATGGAGATGAAGGTCCTTGCAGGTCACCTACACCCATAAATGCTGATTGTCCTACCAGGGGCGGATGAGATCTTCCAGCAAGACAAAGGAACATGTCACATGGCTAGAAATGTCCGACACTGGTTAAAAGTGCTTGACCAAGACTTCCAAATATTACCCTGGCCCCCTAAGCCCCCAGACTTGAACCCAACTGACCATCTGTGGGATTGTGTTCCCTTTGTGGATCCTCCATGCACCCTCCAGCAGCTATGGGATGACATGCAGTCAGCATGGCTCCAGATACCTGTGACCATCTACCAGGACCGTATTGAGTCACTCCCTGTTCCAGCCTTCCCTAGTTAAATAAGCTCTAAGCTGCATTCCAGACCTCACCTTTCAACCACATGTGTATATGGATCAGTACCTCCATCTTCCGATCACAGACTTTGCCCACTAGCCACATTTCCTAGAACCATGTGGGCACTTTGAGTATATGAAGTGCTGACCTTGACAGTAGATACCTTAGACATGAAGGTCAGTAATGACCTCGGAAGATACACTGGCCCACACAGCAGTATGAAGAGCATTGCCCTCCATGGGAATAACAACCTGCAACTAAACCCCTTGGAGGAGGAGTCTAAACATCCTTCCGTGGTTCCGTGGTTTGTGCTCAGCATGGTCACCGGCTTCTTCTCAGTGGTCTGTCTGTTTTCAGTAGGTAGAATTTCTAGACCACAGCTCAGAAGATCCTGAAGGTGATTTCACTGAAGTCGTGTACATGTAGATTGTATCACGGCGGCTTTCTGTGGTGCGTATCTTCTACATTAGCATCTGGTTTCTGAGTTTTGGGGCAGTTACAATGTGAGCGTAGCTTGTTCTGGTCCACTCTCAGAGCTAGCCCAGATATAAACACTGAGGGGACAGTGTATCTGAGGCGTGTGTAGACACAGCTTTATTTTATTGGCTGATTTATTTATTTATTTACTGGACAGTTTTTATTAATGCTCCTAAAACTCTTTGGCCTGGAATTTAGAAAAAGAAGAATCTGAACCGTGACTGACTGATTCCTCCGGACACTGAACACTGCAAACATCTGATCAGAGGTAAGAGCTAATCATGACTGTGTCATATGGAACCGAACTGGTTCTAGACTCTACTGCTATAGAACCTGTTTAGATGGTGAATAACAGTCTGTATTTGTGTGCAGTGAGATTTTAGGAACAGTCATATTCAGTGTGTAGACGTTTATGCTCGTGTCTTTGTACATGTTAAACAAGTTATGACCCATTATAATACACTCGTATTGAGCTAAAATGATGATAATAATAATATGAATAATAATAATGTTATATTTTATACACTCTAGAATACCTGTGGTTCTTTGCTCTTGTGGTCATTAGATCATTTCAGTAAGTAGTGCAGGCCTGATATTAAATATAATAAATTATCATTATCTGACATTTTTATCACAGGATAAAGAACCACTGACTCAGCAGCTGAGTACAGAATGGCACACGTCCTCTTCTCCAGCTCCTCATACCTTTATTCTAATACTCAACAAGAGCATCCGGCTGGTAAGATCCGACTGTCCATCTTCCTCTCCGCTGGACTGTGTGTGGGTCTTCCAGCTCTGGTCTGGGCTCTGCGTGTTCTGTATGCTCATTATAAGAGCGGAGGCCGAATCTCAGCCCTGGTCATCATGCTCCTCCTCTTTGACTTGCTGGACATGCTTCTGCGTCCGTACGTAGTGACCAAACTGTTACAGGATGATTACTGCTGGGACTCGAGCACTGCATGTCATTTATTGACCTCTGTGTGGTCGGGATCAATGATCTGTGGACTTCATCTCCAGCAAATGGTAGCTCTGGAGGCCGCGCTCTCTTCCAGACATCCACCCTGCTCTGCTCATGCCTTCTTCTCTGATTGCTCTGTCATTATCGCCTCCATTGCTTTCTTTTATTTCTTCTTCTGTGAGGTTTTCAGGGCAACTTTTCTCGTAGTCTTGACTCTGCCTCTTCTTTTAATGATCACACTGACATCATGTATAGTCACTTGTAGAGCTCCAGCCCAGATCGACAACATCCCTTACAGAACCAGGAGGCCCAGTTCTACAGTGTTAGCTTTTGTCACATCTACACTGATCCTGTATGGAACGTTTACCAGTGTATGTGCGGTCGTGTATATCGTTCCGGCCTGGGGTCAGTGCAAGTATGTCTGGGATGTGTTTGTGATGGGTGTTTGTCTGATGAGTTTGAATGTAATTATAGACCCCCTGCTGTGTGTGCTTGTCTGCATGCAGATATATTAAAAACAGCATTCTGACCACTCGACGGTTCAAAACAGTCCAAAGATGGATTTTAAACAAGCTTAACAAACACAATAGAAAGCACCATCTACTGAGGAAGAAAGTACTGAACATCCACAGGCCAGATCTTTATCACTCATTTAAACAGAAACTAGCTCATAAGGATTAGCAGGTTCAGTATATGAGCAGATATATTCAAATATGAGCAGAGCGAATACCTTTAAAAATAAATAAATTACTTAAAGAAAATAAACTCTCTCTGATACATTCCTTTCATTCTGAATATTATCTGCCCATAAAGTTATAGTGAAAAGTGTTTCACTCATTAAACCCTAAATGGCTTCAAAATGGCAAAAAAAAAATAAAAAAATTTTATGTTCTATTTTAAATTCAACTAAAAGCTGGAAACACTCTTAGACTTGTTCTAGCATTATTGAATATCACCAGACTTTCAAACGTAGAGTAGTATTTTCACATGGTTAAATAAATTCACTGCTGGTGGAGGATCTAGCTGATTTGTCTGATTTGGTGTCTCTTTTCATTCCAGAAAAACAAGAGTTAATAATAAGCAGATCAGAATATTATAATAATTAAAATTTCCTTCAGTAATTCAAATGAAAGTATGTAGTTTTGTTTATATGTAAGAGAACAAAGCCTTTCAACTTTTAATTTTTTTTTTTCAAATCTCACTTTTTTTTTCACTGCGTCATCCGCTATTGGTCTCGGGAGACTCTTTGATTTGACTACTACAAACTTTTGGTCTTGATTTCGACTCAAAGTGCTCGGTTCTTGGCCTTAACTCAGACGTCTGTCATTTTTGACAACAACGCAACTCTGCATTGTCACCTGTGGATGACCAGCGATGATTCTAATAAAACTAGAAATAAAAATACTATTAAAAATATCATTAACCATAATTTCAACTGCAAATCTGCAAAACGTCTGTCTGTAGTCACTGTGACTGTAAGAAACTGACACTTTAGCAATGAATATGTTTAGTATGTAGTCGATGAGGTAGCCTGTCTTCTTTTATGTTCTCTCAGAAAAGCATTTTACTGGTTCAGTATAACGTTCCACCTGTTTAAAGTAAGAGCATAATATAATGCGTTTAACCTAATATAAATATAAATATAAATATAAATATAAATATAAATGTACTATTACTAGGAAAGATATGATACGCCAGTTAACGTACTGAACAACCCAAATTTTGATATTGAAATTAATAAATTCCCTTGAGAAATATGCCTGTCCCTGTAGTTCTCTCTGTGTTTATATTTAGATTTTGATCTTTACATTTCAGAAAGTTTGAAAGGCCTAAATGTAGTTCAAAAATGTAGCAGTTACAACCAGTTCACATTCGGATTCGGCTACTGCGAAGTTTTAGTCTTGATTTGGACTAGCTCATAATATCCTTAAACAGTGACAGATATGTTTGTCTTTCTTTATATCTCTCAGAATTTTTTATTCTCTGTCCTGTTTGCTAGTTGGATTTCAGAACAAATAAAAGTTTCTATCTAAAATCCAGAAAGTGCTTTATCTTCTTCTTTCACTAAACAATAAAACTAAACATGGCCCAATAAGTAATACATAAGCAGCTGTATGCCAAAGATTGTGCAGCCGGACCCACATTTTGTTCATTTTCAAAGAGAAAGTTCTACATGTGCACTGAATATTCTGTACCTGCAAAAAAGAAAAACAGCACAGTAAAAAGACTAAATAATTTAAACTTTGAGAACCAAAACAAAAACACATTTAGCCAATTTAATCTTTCCAGTTGTGGTAAAAAAAAAAAAAACATATATTAATGAAACACAATGTTCTGTTTTCTGTATTTGGCAATCAGCCAAATATATAAACATAATGTGTAATTATAATTTCAGTATAATGTGATTTAGTATAATTTAACATTTTATAGTAGAATTTTACATTCATAGTAGAATTTAGCATTGTATAGTAGAATTTTACATTCATAGTAGAATTTAACATTCATAGTAAAATTTAATATTTTATAGTAGAATTTTACATTCATAGTATAATTTAACATTTTATAGTAGAATTTTACATTCATAGTAGAATTTAGCATTGTATAGTAGAATTTTACATTCATAGTAGAATTTAACATTCATAGTAAAATTTAATATTTTATAGTAGAATTTTACATTCATAGTAGAATTTAACATTTAATAGTAGAATTTTACATTTATAGAATTTTACATTTTATAGTAAAATTTAACATGTATAGTAGGCACATTTTTATTACATTTTATACTATGTATATTTTTTTCCAGAATGCTAAAATTAAAAAAAAAAAAATTTGCAGAGCATTACAGTCAGTTGAACAACTGACTACATTAACCCAGTGTGCAGTCTGTCTGGTAGTGACCCAGTTTAGGTTCTTTTTACACTGTGCAGCTTACAAACAACATATTGTTTAATTCAGCTTCATATTTAGAAAGGGGTCATTAGTGACTTTAAAAATGTTACTGACAGTACATCAATTATTTAGGTATACTATTAAAAGGTAAATGAAGAAGATCAAAAGTTCTGTTGAAAGTGTTAATTCTGATTAATGCTGATTGATCTTAGTATCTTGTAAGTATCGTGTAAAGGTCTGAATCAGTTTATATTAATCTGATCTGCCTGCAGTATTCTATATTCCAGATTTCCTTGTTTTTTTTTTTATAATCTGATCATCGGCACACAGTATGGGATTGTATAAATGGGGTTCATCTCGTGTTTACAGGTGTCATTCCCACACGTTTTAAGCAGTGCAGCCTCTGATGAAGTCTGCATCGTGCAGGCGGTGGGGGTTTGTGCTCAGTGTGGTAACTGTTTTCCTCTCAGTGGTCTGATGCTTCAGTAAGGAGTATAAACATAACGTTTGAGATCAAATACGAGACCGCAAGAATCTTTATAGCATCATCAGCACCTGGTGTGTGACTTCTCACAGCCTGTAAACCTGTTTATGATGTCTATCTGTTAAGAATCGTATGATGTATTTACAGATTTGCAGATTATCTCAATCAGGCTCCAGAATTATGATGCAAAACCTGCACATTATCACCTACTGACCCAACACCGGTTTGAGAACAGCAGTAAGTGTTTCTGAATGTGTTGAATGTTCAAGAGTGAATGTTGAGAAGTGTGTAGTGTTTGTGACAGAGATGCAGGTACAGAGTACTAGTGTTGTAGTCGAAGCCAAACTGACCCACACTGAGTCTGAGACCAAGACTTTTAGTAGTCGAGTCTGAGCCTACACTAAGACTTTTAGTAGTCGAGTCTGAGCCAACGCTAAAACTTTTAGTAGTCGAGTCTGAGCCTACACTAAGACTTTTAGTAGTCGAGTCTGAGCCTACATTAAGACTTTTAGTAGTCGAGTCTGCGCCAACGCTAAGACTTTTAGTAGTTGAGTCTGAGCCTACACTAAGACTTTTAGTAGTCGAGTCTGAGCCTACACTAAGACTTTTAGTAGTCGAGTCTGAGCCAACACTAAGACTTTTAGTAGTCAAGTCTGAACCAACACTAAGACTTTTAGTAGTCGAGTCTGAACCAACACTATGACTTTTAGTAGTCGAGTCTGAACCAACACTAAGACTTTTAGTAGTTGAGTCTGAACCTACAGTAAGACTTTTAGTAGTCAAGTCTGAACCAACACTAAGACTTTTAGTAGTCGAGTCTGAGCCTGCACTAAGACTTTTAGTAGTCGAATCTGAGCCACCACTAAGACTTTTAGTAGTCGAGTCTGAGCCAACACTAAGACTTTTAGTAGTCGAGTCTGAGCCTACACTAAGACTTTTAGTAGTCGAGTCTGAGCCTACACTAAGACTTTTAGTAGTCGAGTCTGAACCAACACTAAGACTTTTAGTAGTCGAGTCTGAGCCAACACTAAGACTTTTAGTAGTCGAGTCTGAGCCAACACTAAGACTTGCACTAAGACTTTTAGTAGTCGAATCTGAGCCACCACTAAGACTTTTAGTAGTCGAGTCTGAGCCAACACTAAGACTTTTAGTAGTCGAGTCTGAGCCTACACTAAGACTTTTAGTAGTCGAGTCTGAGCCTACACTAAGACTTTTAGTAGTCGAGTCTGAACCAACACTAAGACTTTTAGTAGTCGAGTCTGAGCCTACACTAAGACTTTTAGTAGTCGAGTCTGAACCAACACTAAGACTTTTAGTAGTCGAGTCTGAGCCTACACTAAGACTTTTAGTAGTTGAGTCTGAGCCTGCACTAAGACTTTTAGTAGTCGAGTCTGAGCCAACACTAAGACTTTTAGTAGTCGAGTCTGAGCCAACACTAAGACTTTTAGTGTCGAGTCTGAGCCAACACTAAGACTTTTAGTGTCGAGTCTGAGCCAACACTAAGACTTTTAGTAGTCGAGTCTGAGCCAACACTAAGACTTTTAGTAGTCGAGTCTGAGCCAACACTAAGACTTTTAGTGTCGAGTCTGAGCCTACACTAAGAGCCTACACTTAGTCTGAAAGAGAAGACTTTTAGTAGTCGAGTCTGAGTGTTCATTTTCCATAAGCCAACACTAAGACTTTTAGTAGTCGAGTCTGAGCCAACACTAAGACTTTTAGTAGTCGAGTCTGAGCCAACACTAAGACTTTTAGTAGTCGAGTCTGAGCCAACACTAAGACTTTTAGTAGTCGAGTCTGAGCCAACACTAAGACTTTTAGTAGTCGAGTCTGAGTCTACATTAAGACCAGCCAGGACCAGGCTAACGGTGCTGCGCAGTCTCAAGGTCGATAAAGTTTAATTTCACAGTCGCAGAGACATTTCACCCACTACTGAGAAACAAGTGGTGATTTTATGTGACGTGTTAGACAGCCCAATGAAAGACACAACCTCCATACAAACCACTTGCACAAAGCTGGATAGCTCACTGAGGGATGTAGACTTGTCTGGTTTACCAGGGAGGTTTAATCATAACTGTATCAGTTAGTTTTATCAGCTACAGTTCATAAGAGTGTAGAACCACAGAGAGATACCGTGGACAGCGAGTGTAGATACAAGGAGGTGGTGTTAATGCTACGACTGATATGTATATGTATCAGTGTCTATAATCAGTAAAATCTATTCGTGTATTTCTCTTTAATTTTTAAGTAATTTTCTAACTTTACATGTATAAAAATACAAAAGGTCAAATTTATTATGCTGTATAATTTTACATCTAGAGCTCTTACTGTCACGTGTCTTACAGCAGAGTGAGAACTCTCATTCTCACACGTGTAAATGTAAAACTGAAGATGCTGCTGCTTCTGTATGGAGTCTGTTAGGGGTTAGTGCTCAGCGTGGTGACTGTTTTCCTCTCTGTGGTCTGTTTCTCTTTTCGTTAGTAGAATTTCCAGAGCTCGTGCTTCAAGACCACACAAGATCAGCAAGATGTTTTTTACTGAGGTCATGTACATGAAGATGCTATCACTGCAGCTTTCTGTGGTTTGTATCTCCTAGCAACCTATAAAGTTCAGCATCTGTTTTTCTAGAGCTGTGGTTCAGCTGAAATGTGGGGGACTGAGACCGTCAGTACAGATGGAGCACCAGTCTGAGACAGCCAGTACAGGGGATGGAGGACCAGTCTGAGACAGCCAGTACAGAGGACAGGCAGATATCAGCAGACCATGAAAATACTGCATAAACATAATAAAAGAAAAAGTAGAAATGGTCCTTCTACATCTACTCAACAAGGACCAAGAAACCTCTTCTGCTTACCATTGTAATCTATATTTTAAAGATGTGATCTAATTAGTTGGTTAGTTTAACCCCTCAGTTTCAAACTGTGTCTGGTATATTGAGCGTGCTGCTTAGATAATGACTGAACTGAAATACTAACTAGCTATAAATACAATATCAAGAATAATATTTCACATTAAAACTACAGGTTATAATGTAAAATTTCTATAAGAGATTAGTTTACAGAAGAATCTAGTATATGGCAGGTGTACAGTATACAGTGTCATGGTATATGCATAAACATGGCATGGCATGGCAAGGTAGTATTTCCATCATATATCACAGTTTTTATTTATTTATTTACTTTCTATTATAATTATGTATGAATTCAGTTTTTATGCAATATTTAAAGTCACATCATGAAATTAAAATGACTTTAAGAGTAAAAATGAATATGAATATGAACAGTTATGTCTGAAAAACGTATGAGTAATCTAGTCAGGGTGTGATTGGAGGATGGAAACCTAATACAGACTGAATGGTGTTGATTGAGGGTGAATGAATTATCCCCCCTTGTGGATCCATAAGGCCTTCAAAATTTACCCAGCTCCTGGTTTACCCTCTCACACTGTCCATTAGATTCAGGCTGATGGCCGGATCGGTACAGTTCAGCACAGGCTGGTCATAAGGCCAAACCCAGAACCATCAGTTCCCTAGTTGAGTACCTGTGTCCGTTTCCCATCACCCCTGTGCACAGAGTTCACCGTAGCTTGTGTTGGAACAGGGTTCTCACACATACGGTACTTCAGGTTCTGTAATCTGACAGTCGTTCTTCATTAGTTTAGATCATTAAATAGACATTTTATAAAGTCTGTGAATCTGAACAGTGACAGTGACTGATTACCCAGTGGTAGAGCTTTCAGCTGGACTTGACACATGGAGTAGTTCAGCATTACGTAAGTTCTGAGATTCAGTACAAAGTGTTCAGTGTGTTTCAGCTGCTTACCTGTATCTGCTTTCTTCCTGCTCCTCTGGGCACCTGCAGAACCAGTGTGAACGAGAGCGGGGGGATTGTCTTCTCTCTTCTTTCAGAACACCATTTCACTCTTTCAGAGTAACACTGCAGACATCTGATCAGAGGTAAGAGCTAATCATGACTGTGTCATATGGAACTGAACTGGTTCTAGACTCTACTGCTATAGAACCTGTTTAGATGGTTGAATAACAGTCTGTATTTGTGTGCAGTGAGATTTTAGGAACAGTCATATTCAGTGTGTGTGTAGAGGTTTATAGCGGGTCCTGGTTTCAGGCTGTGGAGGAGAACAGTGCTGATATAAACTACTACTTAATATAAAATCTTAAATGGAACTGTGCTTTGAAATGTTCAACTGTGACTCAGCCACGCTGAAACATTCCCTCTTCAAAAAGTAAAGAACTGAATCAGGAGAGAGTAAATTAGGATAGTTTCACTCATCAACAATTAAAAAGCACCAGGTTATAAGAAAGTCCACTGTCTGTAATTGAAGCTCCGCTCTTCTCTGCTGAGCCGGAATATGAGAATACCAGTTACACAGAGATATACATATATACATGTGAAATTATTTTAAATAAAAATGAAAACATAATCAAACTGAAATACAGTAGCAAATAAACACAGAAACAAAAGCTAAATAAATGATTTTGAACCAGTTCAGACGTCTAAACAAGTTAAATATCGAAAATAAATAAATACAAAATTCACATTAAATACAATTTTAATGAAAAGAGTTAAACATGCTGGAAAAACACATACGCCACATTAACTGCTTGTGTCTTTCCACAGGTTAAACATATTAGAACCCGTCCTAATACCCTTGTATTGACCGTTCTCTGCAGTCATTCCATCATTTTAGTAAGTAGTGCAGGCCTGACGGTCTTTACAGTATTAAATATGATATTAAATATAATAAATGATCATTATCTGACATTTTTATCACAGGATAAAGAACCACTGACTCAGCAGCTGAGTACAGAATGGCACACGTCCTCTTCTCCAGCTATTCATCATCTTCCTCATCGCTGGACTGTGTGGGGGTCTTCCCGCTCTGGTCTGGGGTCTGCGTGTTCTGTATGGTCATTATAAGAGTGGAGGCCGAATCTCAGCCCTGGTCATCATGCTCCTCCTCTCTGACCTGCTGGAGCTGCTCCTGAGTCCATACGTAGTGACAGTACTGTTACAGGATGATGACTGCTGGGAGACGAGCTGGACATGCCGTGTGTTAACCTCTGTATGGTCAGCATCAATGATCTATGGTTTTCATCTCATCGGCAAGTGATGGCTCTAGAAGCTGCAGTCTTGCAGTCTCTTACAGAACCAGGAGGCCCAGTTCTACAGTGTTAGCTTTTGTCACATCTACACTGATCCTGTATGGGACGTTTAGCAGCGTATGTGCGGTCGTATATTGTTTCGGCCTTGGGTCATTACAAGTATGTCTGGGATGTGTTTGCAATGGGTGTTAGTCTGATGAGTCTGAATGTAATTATAGACCCCCTGCTGTGTGTGCTGGTCTGCAGAAGCCCCACAGACCTCAATGAGTCTGTGGTGGACATCTAGCGTCCCCCTAATAACCACAGCAGTCCTGCAGCATCTGTATTTAATGTGTCCAGTGTTTCTCTACACCCCTCTGTCCTTCCTGCTCAGTGCTCAGGGTCTGATGTCCTGTTTCTCAGACCCAGAGTATATAACCTGCGTATGAATCCTCTCCTGTTGTGGACGTCTTGTAATATTAAAGGTGAGCAGTCACGTTCGGCTATTCAGGGTTAGAAGATGCTGTTGCTTCATGAAAGAGCTCTCAGCAGCACGACTCTCCAGTTCATTCACTCCCCTTAACTCGCTCACCCCCTGCAAACATACCACCGACACAGCGTATCTACAGAGGCCCACTCTTTCTGCAGCTGAAGCAGTTTAAACTGACTCATTACAGACAGCCCACCTTAACTCAGGTTTCTGTATCTGACGGCTGGAGAACTGATCCAGGCTGTTTGGAGGCGGGACTGTTCCCCTTTAGACCTTTACAGTGTCCAGGTAGTTCAGGTTCTGTCTGTATGTGTAACTGATTAGGACTGTATCAGTGAGTTCTAGCTCTGTGTTGGGGTTGATCTGTTTATGAGTACACACCATACACTAGTGATGTACCTGTGTGATCATGCTGTGTGCTTATGGCTGTAATAACTGGATGTATCTGTAGTTGTGGATCCTGATTTGTGATGTAAGCTGTAAGGTGTATAAAGTCCTGCTGTGGTCTGAGAGGTTACTCTCCCCCTCTTCTGTCTATATGAGCACTCTGGAACGTCTTCTCTGTATCTTCTGGGGGTGGGCGATGGTGAGCACAGGTGTACATATGCAGATACCATGAAATTGAAGAGGTGCCACTATGAAACAGTCATATCAGATTACGGCTTCTTGGTTTCTTTCAGTTATGAAAGACAAACATTCATACTCCCAACACAACCCCATCTGTTTCATATCCCACTGTCCTTAAACTGTCTCAGAGTTTAATACCATCCTCCATTAGTACTGGAACAATCAGACAATGCCATGTTCACAGCTCAACCAATGAGGAGTGGTGTTAGAAGGGGGGTGACTCTAAATGAGTCAGGTAGGCTGATCAGACTTTATTCTGAAATGATCACTAGATTCTCTTAGTGCTCTGTAAAAGTGATTATAGAGGCTTCCTGTGTATCTATACACTCTGTATAAGACAGTTGAAAGAAATCCTACAGTGTAATTTAGCAGTGTCTCTTATATCTAAAAGCATCTAATTAGTAATGAACTTCACCTGCTGCTGGTGACCAGGAGGACCAGTGTAGTACTGCGTCATCTGCTGTTTACAGTGCAGAACTGCTCCATCTACAGGTTGCAGTGCAGAACTGCTCCATCTGCTGGTTACAGTGCAGAACTGCTCCATCTACAGGTTGCAGTGCAGAACTGCTCCATCTGCTGGTTACAGTGCAGAACTGCTCCATCTACAGGTTACAGTGCAGAACAGCTCCATCCCCTGGTAATGAGGAGGATCAGTGCTGTACTCAGCGGTGTCAGTGGTGTTGGGTGTTGCAGTTTAACAGTGATGTTCAGATTGTTAAATCTAGATCTTAAACACGGTGACTGTTTTGTGTTTGATCTGCTGTCTCTGGCTGCCTGTAAGCATCAGATAATTATTCATATAGATATTAATTTCCATGTCCCTGTTCCTCAGGGATGGTCAGTTAACCGATCATTGTGAATGAGAGTGGGAGGGATGGTCTTCTTTCCTGTTCTTTCAGAACAGTATTACTCATGACTCTTAAATGTCATGGCTGATCAAAGTAAGATCATATATAGACTGTATATGTGCAGCCTTTGACCTGTTGGTCGTTAACCGGAGACCTGTTGTGAGGGTGCAGTAATTACCAGTCACTAGATGGCAGTAGTGGATTACAAGCTGATGGTCTGTATCTGTTCAGTCATTAGCGGTATAGAGTATTACACACAGGCCTGCTGGTGAGAACTTCCTGAGAAGTGTGTTCAGTAATTCAGGTGAAACAATAGATGAACAGATGTACACTCTCTCTTTTATTGATGGTCAGAAACATTCCAGTCCACACCTTCATATCGATATTGTATTAGATCTGTTTATTTAGAAAATCACTAATGACCTCCAGAAGTCTCTCTGTAGGTCACTCCAGGTCATCTTACGGTGGTTAAGGGACATTGGAATGAGGTGGAGCTCATCACGGTCAGTATTCAGTATTCCAGATTTCCTAGTTTTCTTATAACTGATTCGTTTCTACACGGTATGGGATTGTATAAATGGGGTTCGCTTTGTGTTTACAGCTCCCACACCTTTTCAGCGTGCAGCCTCTGGTGAACCCTGAGTCGTGCAGTCGTTTGTGCTCAGTGTGGTAACTGTTCTGTGAACTCTCGGCTCAGGTGGTCATACTGACGCTTCAGTACGGAGTATAAACAGCTTCAGAACCCGCACGACACACGACCACAAGAAGATCACAAAGCCATCTCCATCTGGATGGTACCTTTACAGCATCACACACACCTGGTGTCCTTTCATACCCTCTAAACTCCACACGTTCAACAGTTCATGTAGAAGTGTATGAGCTCTGTCCATCAGTGATTAGCAGACTCTCTCAGTCAGGACCAGAACTACACACACAGGATCATCTACTGACTCAACACCAGTAAGTGCAGTACAGCAGTAAGTGTTAGTGATAAGGTTTAGTAGCCCAGTCTGAGCCAGGACCAGAACTATTAGTAGTCCAGTTTGAGCCAGGACCAGAACTATTAGTAGTCCAGTCCGAGCCAGGACCAGAACTATTAGTAGTCCAGTCTGAGCCAGGACCAGAACTATTAGTAGTCCAGTCTGAGCCCCAAGGACCAGAACTATTAGTAGTCCAGTCTGAGCCAGGACCAGAACTATTAGTAGTCCAGTCTGAGCCAGGACCAGAACTATTAGTAGTCCAGTCCGAGCCAGGACCAGAACTATTAGTAGTCCAGTCTGAGCCAGGACCAAGACTTTTAGTAGTCCAGTCTGAGCCAGGACCAGAACTATTAGTAGTCCAGTCCGAGCCAGGACCAGAACTATTAGTAGTCCAGTCTGAGCCAG
>JAMWET010003947.1:60000-66387 GCA_024036415.1 Prochilodus magdalenae | reverse complement strand
CCCCTCCCACTGCTCCTTTCCCTCAGGAGAGGAGGGGCGTGGCTTCCCCGTGTGGAGTCGTTATACAGAGAGGGTCCCTGAGCGTACCTCCAGCCTAACCCAGAGGATTACTGTACTGCTCAGACGACCTGCCACAAGATTACACACCTCCAATCTACACAGTCTATATAATCCATAGGATCTATATCTAATCTAAATATCAGACTGTAGTCCGATCACTGCCTGTAGTACTGGTCTGGTCTGCCACTCGGTCCAACATACAGCCCCTTAAGAACAGCAGCTTTGAGTTTGGCTCAGCCAATCAGATTTCAGCAACAGGGCAGTTGAACCCTTCAGCATTTGGAGCCACATGATGACAGACACACGTGCGTTACAAATAATAAAACATAAAGGGGGCGGGGCTTATCGATGAGTCACCTGAAAGGTGACTATAACAACTGTAGATATTGAAGCATTGAAGAGAGAGAGGAGAAAGAGGCAGGGCGAGAGAGAGATAATGAAGGAGAGAGAGAGGGATAGGGAGAGAGAGAGAGTGAGAGAGAGTGGAGAAGATGGGGAGAGGGAGAGATGAGAGGAGCGACGAGAGAGAGAGAAAGAAAGATGGGGGAGAGAGATGGAGGGAGGGAGGGAGAGATGGAGGGAGGGAGAGAGAGAGATGGAGGGAGGGAGAGAGAGATGGAGGAAGGGAGAGAGATGAGGGAGAGAGAGAGATGGAGGGAGGGAGAGATGAAGGGAGGGAGAGAGGGAGGGAGGGAGTGAGGAGAAGGTAGAGGAGATGAGGGAGTGAGAGAGATGGAGGGAGGGAGGAGAGAGAGAGTGGGCGAGAGATACGAGGGTGAGAGAGAGAGAGAGGGAGGGGAGGGAGAGAGAGAGGTAGAGGAGGGAGGGAGAGAGAGGGAGAGAGAGAAGGAGGGAGAGAGAGAGAGTGAGAGAGATAGAGAGATGGGGGAGAGAGTGAGAGAGGAGAAGATAGAGAGAGCGGGGATAGTGAGAGATGGAGGGAGGAGAAGAGTGAGAGAGTTAGAGAGAGTGAGAGAGAGAGAGATGGAAGGGGAGAGAGAGGATGAGGGAGAGAGGAGAGAAGAGGTGAGAGAGATGGAGGGAGGGGAGGAGAGAGGAGATGGAGGGAGGGAGAGAGAGATCGAGAGATGAGGGGAAGAGAGATGATGGGAGGGAGAGAGTGTGAGATGAGAGAGAGGTGTAAGAGGGAGGGAGAGAGAGATAGAGGGAGGGAGAGAGAGAGTGAGAGAGATAGAGAGATGGAGGGAGGGAGAGATGGAGGGAGGGAGAGAGAGATGGAGGGAGGGAGAGAGAGTGAGAGAGGAGCGGTAGGGAGAGGAGTGAGGGAGGGAAAGAGAGACAGTGAGAGAGATGAGAGTAGAGGGATGGAGGAGGAGAGAGATAGAGGTGGAGAGGGGGAGGGAGAGATAGAGAGAAGGGAGGGAGAGAGAGGGGGTAGAGAGATGGAGGGAGGGAGATGGAGAGAGGGAGAGAGAGAGAGAGAGAGATGGAGGGAGGGAGAGGAGAGAAAGAGAGAGAGTTAGAAAGATGGGGAGACAGGAGAGAGGAGGACTGGAGGAGAGAGAATACGAGAGATGAGGGAGAAGAGAGAGATGGAGGAGAGAGAGGGGAGAGGATGGAGAGATGGAAGGAGAGAGAGGAAGGAGAGAGTGAGAGAGATAGAGAGAGAGGATGATGGGGGAGGGAGAGAGAGATGGAGGGAGGGAGGAGAGAGAACGAAGAGCGAAGGGAAAATAGGGAGTGATGGAGAGATAGAGATGGAGGGAGAGAGGAGAGAGTGAGCAGAGATTAGAGAGGAGCATGGGGGAGAGAGAGGAGAAGAGGGAATGAAAAGAGTGATAGAGATAGAGAGAGGGAAGGAGAGGAGATGGGGAGGAGAAAAGAGTGAGATGCGGGGAGAGAGAGGGAGAGAGAGAGAGTGAGAGAGATAGAGAGACGGGGAGAGAGAGATGGAGGGAAGGAAAAGAGTGAGAGAGATAGAGAGAGGGAGAGAGAGAGATGGAGGGAGGGAAAAGAGTGAGAGAGATAGAGAGAGGGAGAGAGAGAGAGTGAGAGAGATAGAGAGATGGGGAGAGAGAGATGGAGGGAAGGAAAAGAGTGAGAGAGATAGAGAGAGTGAGAGAGAGAGAGTGAGAGAGATGAGGAGATGGGAGAGAAGAGAGATTGAGAGGGAAGGAGAGAGATGGGGGAGAGATAGATGGAGGGAGGGAGAGAGAGTGAGAGAGATAGAGAGATGGAGGGAGAGAGAGATGGAGGGAGGGAGAGAGAGTGAGAGAGATAGAGAGATGGAGGGAGGGAGAGAGGGAGGGAGGGAGAGAAAGGGAAAAGAAAGAGAGCCTCTGGCGCTGGAGAAGCTCAGCGGCTGAGATTTATATCTGTCTATGATCACTGCAAATCAAAAACCAGAGACAAGGGGGGGCAGTGGCGGGTGGAGGCGGCAGGTGGGGGCAGCGGGTGGGGGCAGGGCGTGTGTGGGGGGGTTGTACTGAAATGCTGGGCGCTGTGTTTCTCCAGTCTTCTTTTTATTCTGGGATGAAAGCAGCTTTTGGAGGCTGTTGTATGCCTTAGCCCCAGAAGCTCTCTCTCTCTCCTGCTCTTACTCTCTCTCTCGCTCTCTCTCTCTCTCTCCCCCCTCTCTCTCTCTCTCCTGCTCTTACTCTCTCTCTCGCTCTCTCTCTCTCTCTCCCCCCTCTCTCTCTCTCTCCTGCTCTTACTCTCTCTCTCTCTCTCTCTCTCTCTCCACCCCCCCATCTCTCTCACTCTCTCTCTCTCCACCACCCCCCATCTCTCTTACTCTCTCTCTCTCTCTCTCTCTCTCTCCACCACCCCCCATCTCTCTTACTCTCTCTCTCTCTCTCTCTCTCTCTCTCCACCACCCCCCATCTCTCTTATTCTCGCAGCTCTCTCTCTCTCCCTTCTCTCCAGCCCGTCCCATACTCTCTACTCTCTCTCTCTCCATGGACCCCCATCTATTGGACTCTCTCTCTCTGCCACCAAGCCCCATTCTATCTCAGTCTCTTCCTCCTCTCTCTCTCCTCTCCTCCCCCCATCTCTCTCATCTCTCTCTTTCTCCTCCCCTCGTTCCCCCTCTCCTCTCTCTCCCCCTCATCTCTCTCTCTCTCTGCTGCCTGCTCTTACTCTCTCCTCTCCCCCCTCTTCGCCCCCCCTCTCTCTCTCTGCTCTTCGTTACCTCCACCCCCCATCCTCTGCTCACTCTCTCTCTCCACCCCCCCATCTCTCTCACTCTCTCTTTCTCCCCCTCTCTCCCCCCTCTCTCTCTCTCTCCCCCTCTCTCCCCCTCTCTCCCCCCCTCTCTCTCTCTCTCTCTCTCTCCACCCCCCCATCTCTCTCACTCTCTCTTTCTCCCCCTCTTTCCCCTATCATCCTCTCTCTCCCCCCCCCTCTAACCCCTCCCCCCTCCTCTCCCCCCCCCTCCCTCCAACCCACCCCCTCTCTCTGCCCTCTCTCACCCCATCCCCCCTCCCCCCCCCCCCCCCTCTCTCTCAGTTCAGTAGTGCTGTAGCGCTGGCCGGACTGTAGTAGATACACTGTTGCCAAAACAATAAACACATAAATAAACAAATAAACAAATAAACAAATAAACACAGAGGAAATTAATATTATATATGTACAACAATCCGAACGACAGAACTGAAGTAATTAACAGGACTGATGGTCGTCAGAAAAGAAAACGAATAAATAACTGAAATAATTTTAAATTACTAATAATCAGTAATAATCACCGTAGTAATCTCAGTCATAATGAATTAATCAGTATTGAATCAAAATCAGTAATGAATCAGTATTAATCAGTATCACTCAGTAAGAATCAGTGTGATTAAGATGATCAGTATTACATTCAGTAATAATCAATTACATCAGTAAATAAATTAGTATCAGTTATTAATCAGTAATCAGTACCATAATCAGTAATGATCAGTATTAATCCATCAGTAATCAGTAATGCATCAGTAATATGATCAGTATTAATCAGTAATAATCAGTATTAATCAGTATTAATCAGTAATAATCAGTAATAATCAGTAATAATCTGTATTAATCAGTAATAATCAGTAATAATTAGTATTAATCAGTAATGATCAGTAATAATCAGTAATAATCTGTATTAATCAGTAATGATCAGTATTAATCAGTAATAATCAGTAATGATCAGTATTAATCAGTAATAATCAGTAATAATCAGTAATGATCAGTAATAATCAGTATTAATCAGTAATAATCAGTATTAATCAGTAATAATCAGTAATGATCAGTAATAATCTGTATTAATCAGTAATGATCAGTAATAATTAGTATTAATCAGTAATGATCAGTAATAATCAGTAATAATCAGTATTAATCAGTAATAATCAGTAATGATCAGTATTAATCAGTAATTAATCAGGGATAATCAGCCCAATGTAGTGCTAATCAGTAAGAATAATCTCAGATTAATTCATGTAATAATCAGTAATGATCAGTATTAATCAGTAATAATCAGTAATGATCAGTATTAATCAGTAATGATCAGTAATAATCAGTAATGATCAGTAATGATCAGTAATAATCAGTAATAATCAGTAATGATCAGTAATAATCAATCAGTAATAATCAGTAATTATCAGTAATAATCAGTAATGATCAGTATTAATCAGTAATAATCAGTAATGATCAGTATTAATCAGTAATAATCAGTAATAATCTGTATTAATCAGTAATGATCAGTATTAATCAGTAATAATCAGTAATGATCAGTATTAATCAGTAATGATCAGTAATAATCAGTAATGATCAGTAATGATCAGTATTAATCAGTAATAATCAGTAATGATCAGTATTAATCAGTAATGATCAGTAATAATCAGTAATAATCAGTAATAATCAGTAATAATCAGTAATAATCAGTAATGATCAGTATTAATCAGTAATAATCAGTAATAATCAGTATTAATCAGTAATAATCAGTAATGATCAGTATTAATCAGTAATAATCAGTATTAATCAGTAATAATCAGTAATGATCAGTATTAATCAGTAATAATCAGTAATAATCAGTATTAATCAGTAATAATCAGTAATAATCAGTAATAATCAATCAGTAATGATCAGTATTAATCAGTATTAATCAGTAATAATCAGTAATAATCAGTAATAATCAGTATTAATCAGTAATGATCAGTAATAATCAGTATTAATCAGTATTAATCAGTATTAATCAGTAATAATCAGTATTAATCAGTAATAATCAGTATTAATTAGTATTAATCAGTATTAATCAGTATTAATCAGTATTGATTAGTATTAATCAGTAATAATCAGTATTAATCAGTAATAATCAGTATTAATCAGTATTAATCAGTATTGATTAGTATTAATCAGTAATGATCAGTAATGATCAGTATTAATCAGTATTAATCAGTAATAATCAGTAATAATCAGTAATAATCAGTATTAATCAGTAATAATCAGTAATAATCAGTATTAATCAGTATTAATCAGTAATAATCAGTAATAATCAGTATTAATCAGTATTAATCAGTAATAATCAGTAATAATCAGTAATAATCAGTAATAATCAGTATTAATCAGTAATAATCAGTATTAATCAGTAATAATCAGTAATAATCTGTATTAATCAGTAATGATGAATTTTTGAATAATCTAACCCAGATTGTAATCTGTAATCCAGATTGAGTAGACTTCCTCCTGCTGCCCAGAGCCTCTCTGTAACCTCCCTCGCTTTCTCTCTGAGCCTGAGCTTCACACGCCAAGCCCAGCCTCCTCCCTGGAGCTGATGGTTTGCCCAGGTTGTCATGATGTACCAGGTAGGTGTAAAGACGAAACTGTAGAAGCTGCGTTGCATGATCTCGGTGGTGTTAATGTGAGGATCTGGTTCTCCTGGTTCTCACAGAAGTTCCCTAGCCCCTCTAAACTCCGCCGTAGCCCCTCTCTGGTAGGGGACAGTAGGACGAGGTCACCTGCATATAGGAGACATTGAACCTCGGTGTCTCCCAGAGAGAGGGCAGGTATGTCCTCACACTGATGGAGTATCAGCCAGGTCACCCTCACTCTCTCTCTCTCTCCTCCTCACTCTCTCTATCTCTCCTCCTCACTCTCTCTATCTCTCCTCCTCACTCTCTCTCTCTCTCCCCCTCACTCTCCTCCTCACTCTCTCTCTCTCCCCCTCACTCTCCTCCTCACTCTCTCTCTCTCCTCCTCACTCTCTCTCTCTCCTGCTCACTCTCTCTTTCCTGCTCTCTCTCTCCCCCTCACTCTCCTCCTCACTCTTTCTCTCTCTCCTGCTCACTTTCTCTCTCTTTCCTGCTCTCCTCTCTGTCCTCACTTTTGGATCTCCTCTCTATCGAC
>JAMWET010003947.1:32500-55000 GCA_024036415.1 Prochilodus magdalenae | reverse complement strand
AATCCAGCTCCTAATGTTCAGAACAGCAGCCGGAGTAAACAACAACAACAACAACAACAATAAACTGTCACCACGGAGAGAGGGGGAGAGTCTCACCTCAGAGACTCGAGTCACTCCCACCTCAGAGACTCGACTCAGACTCCCACCTCAGACGCGACTCAGACTCCCACCCCAGAGACTCGACTCAGACTCCCACCTCAGAGACTCGAGTCAGACTCCCACCTCAGAGACTCGAGTCAGACTCCCACCTCAGAGACTCGACTCAGACTCCCACCTCAGAGACTCGACTCAGACTCCCACCTCAGAGACTCGACTCAGACTCCCACCTCAGAGACTCGAGTCAGACTCTCACCTCAGACGCGACTCAGACTCTCGCTCAGACTCGAGTCAGACTCCCACCTCAGAGACTCGACTCAGACTCCCACCTCAGAGACTCGAGTCAGACTCCCACCTCGGAGACTCGACTCAGACTCTCGCTCAGACTCGAGTCAGACTCCCACCTCAGAGACTCTGATCTTCAGTGCTGTTCTGATTAAAGTTAACACAGAACATGTTTTTATGGCCATCTGGAAATCGCTAATGTGTAGTTTGTCAGGTGTCCAACTTTTCCATTACCGATGAAGCTGCTGGACCTTCGGCGCTGCTTTTGAATTCTGTGCGGTGTTGGCTTCCCCTCTCTGAGTGCGACGGGCCGCCTGTTGCATTATTCATTACAGTGATTTATTTGAACGTTGTTATGTGTTTTTAATCTATTAGGAGCCCTTTAACTGTTAATGGACTCAGACTATACACCGGCCGCCGTTTCCATGGTGATGAACGGGACAATGCGTCGGGGGCTGATGTGTTCGATGCAAGTGGGGACCCGGCTCGGCTGATCTCACAGTGCCCAGGACCGATGTACTGAGAGCACTTTACAGCGTGTGGACACTTCCCGCCCGCACGTTCTACATGAAACGAGTCTAAAGGTGCGGCCTGTGTTGTGTGTGGATGTTCTCCTCCTCCTGCGTTAGGACTGGAAGACGTGCTGTGGAGACGCTTGTTTTAACAGTGGCAGCAGAACAAACAGCTAACCAGCTAAACAGCTAGCCTCAAACCTAAACTCAGATCCAGCTGTGTGTACACCGTATGGCTGAAAGCACATGGACACTCCTCCTAACCACTGAGTTCAGGTGTCTCAGTCACATCCACCACTCACAGGTATGTACGATCCAGCTCAGTCCTGCAGCCCCCACAGACACGCTGGCAGTGAAGTGGGTCGTACTGAGTAGCTCAGCAACGTTACACCTGTCACTGTCTGAGCATGCTGCTAGGAACAATAACAGCTTAGCCATGAAGCAGATCACACACAGCCCCACAGAGCCCCAGCCTGGCCCTGGAACCAACACCAGCACCAGAGCTGAGCATGAGGAACGTCATGAGACGGGCCTCCGCGGCTGAACAGCTGCACACAAGCCTGAGATGTGAGTGTGTCACCATCTTCTCCACACACGTCTGTAGTGCAGCCCTGTCTCAGGTCTCAGTCCAAGGACATCCCAGAAGAGCTGCTCGTTAGGCTGGACGTGGTTCTGGTGAGTTTGGACGTCACTGGCTGCGGTCAGAGAAACGGAGTAAATTCAACCCCACTGTGTCTCTTCACGGGGCCGGTCATCCAACAAACATGACCCCGAGACTTACCTGGGGTCATAAAGAACCTGAGGAGTTCTACAGGAGAAGGTCGGTTCATCCATTCACGAACTGAACACAAAGTAGTCCCACAACCCAGGTAGTCTACACAGAACAGTAGAACCCTAGAACACCGAGTAGAAGGAATGCTGGAGCGGCCGGAACGTAGTCCAGTAGAGATGTTGAGGAGAACTTACAGGTTAGTGTTCATGGACCGAAGCAGTTCTGGCAGTGTTCCGAGGGGCCAGGCCTCTGTTTAGACGGACACTGCGGAACCCGGTACTGTATATCTCTGTATATACGGTAATTCCATGGAAGTGGTATCATATCTAAGCTGTGTTCCACGTCTGCTGGCGTCCGTGAGTATCTACGTCAGGCTGTTCAGGTGCGGTAAAGCTGATGCTGGTGATGTGGCTTGTCACAAGCGGCCTGTAGAAGGTTTGTGGTTCGGAGGATGGGGTGTCTTCCGCTGGCTGCGTGCGTGTTACTCATGGCCCGGCGGTGACGTACGAAGCACGACGCAGCCTCGGTGATCCTCATTTCCTTTTCCTCTTCGCTCTCACATCTTTAGCATTCGGATCCTCGCTGTTGAAACTCCGAAGTTTGCATTTTTCCTCCGCTGTCACATTCCCACTGCGAGTTATAATGAGAGGGGGGCGGTGTGGGGCTCCTCGTATGTGCATGTAGGGTACGTGTCAGTGCGGTATGCGTGTCAGGCTTCCTCACGCTTTTATGTACAGAAAGACTGCTTCAGCAGACAAACGCGTTTGAACCACTGGAGGAACCCTACAGCAACCCAGACAACCGCAGAGCGCATGTCCACACGCTTGAGCATCTGCGGCGCGGCAGCTGACAGGCAAGTCGTGTTTCTGTCTTTCGTCCTTGTGGCTACAGGAACAAAAAGGGGGAAAAGAAAAGAGAGGCTTTCCAGCCAGTCCTCATACAGTGGGGTGGTGGAAACCACAAGGCCGGATATGCGTACAAGCAGCCGAATACGGCCTACAGTTCCCTAAGACTGCAGCTTATCACACCAACGGTACGCAGCCCCTTCCCGCTCGTGAGGCGCACCGCCTCGGAAACAATAGAGACGTCAACAAACACGACTCAAGACACACAGAACTTTCAGTCAATTAATCAATCAAGTTTGAACTCCCTGGACACATATGTCTGTGAAGACCATCTAACCTCCAAACCACAGTTCCTTAATCTCACAGCCAGAGAGCCTATACAGAATCTAGATACTGAATAATTCATAGTGGATGCTGAATAATTCATAGTGGATGCTGAATAATTCATAGTGGATGCTGAATAACTCATAGTGGATACTGAATAATTCATAGTAGATCCTGATTAATTCATAGTAGATACTGAATAATTCATAGTGGATCCTGATTAATTCATAGTAGATACTGAATAATTCATAGTAGATACTGAATAATTCATAGTGGATGCCGAATTAATTGTTATATACAGTTGAAACCAAAAGTTTACATACACTATATAAAAAGACACATATGCATTTTTTTCTCACTGTCTGACATGAAATCAGAATAAACTTTTCCCTTTTTAGGTCAGTTAGGATTACCACAATTATTTCTATTTGCTAAATGTTAGAATTTTTTAAAGGCAATTTTTATTACTTTCTTCAAGCTCAAAAGTTTAAATACACTAAGATTACTATGCCTTTAAACAGTTTGGGACAGCCCATATGATGATGTCATGTCTTTGCAAGCTACTTATAGGTTTATTGGCAACATCTGAGTTAATTAAAGACACACCTGTGGATGTATTTTAAGGCACACCTGAAACACGCTGCTTCTTTGAGTAACATCATGGGAAAGTCGAAAGAAATCAGCCAAGATATCAGGAAGAGAACTGTGGACTTGCACAAGTCTGGTTCATCCTTGGGTGCAATTTCCAGATGCCTGAAGGTGCCTCGTTCATCTGTACAAACAATTATACGCAAGTACAAACAGATGGTAATGTCCAGCCATCATACCGCTCAGGAAGGAAGAAGGTTCTGTGTCCCAGAGATGAACGTGCTTTGGTTCGAAGTGTGCGTATCAACCCAAGAGCAAAAGCAAAAGCCCTTGTGAACATGATGGCTGAAGCTGGTAAGAGTGTATCATTATCCACAGTGAAACGAGTTCTGTATCGACATGGGCTGAAAGGCCACTCTGCCAGGAAGAAGCCATTACTCCAAACCAAACATAAAAAAGCCAGATTAATGTTTGCAAATGCACACAGGGAAAAAGACCTTCATTTCTGGAGACATGTCCTGTGGTCTGACGAAACCAAAACTGAACTGTTTGGCCATAATGACCATCGTTACGTTTGGAGGAAAAAGGGGGAAGCTTGCAAACCTAAGAACACCATCCCAACTGTGAAACACGGGGGTGGCAGCATCATGGTGTGGGGTTGTTTTGCTGCAGGAGGGACTGGTGCACTTCACAAAATAGATGGCATGATGAGGAAAGAACATTATGTGGAAATACTGAAGCAACATCTCAAGACATCAGCCAGGAAGTTAAAGCTTGGGCGCAAATGGATCTTCCAAATGGACAATGACCCAAAGCATACTGCCAAACTGGTTACAAAGTGGCTTAAGGATAACAAAGGTAATGTTTTGGAGTGGCCATCACAAAGCCCTGATCTCAATCCTATTGAAAATTTATGGGCGAAGCTGAAACGGCATGTGCGAGCAAGGCGGCCTACAAACATGGCTCAGTTACACCAGTTCTGTCAGGAGGAATGGGCCAAAATTCCTGCCAACTATTGTGAAAAGCTTGTGGAAGGATATCCAAAACGTTTGACCCAAGTCATACAGTTTAAGGGCAATAGTACCAAATACTAATGAAATGTATTTAAACTTTTGAGCTTGAAGAAAGTGATAAAAATTGCCTTAAAAAAATTCCTCTCTCATTATTCTAACATTTAGCAAATAGAAATAATTGTGGTAATCCTAACTGACCTAAAAAGGGAAAAGTTTATTCTGATTTCATGTCAGACAGTGAGAAAAAAATGCATATGTGTCTCTTTATATAGCGTATGTAAACTTTTGGTTTCAACTGTAATTTAGTAAACTCGGTCCATTATCACTGCCAGCGTCGTTAGTGAATCACCCCGCCTCTGAAACTCCCTAAATCAAACATCCATCACGTCCATCTCCTCCGACTCCGGGCTCGGCGCTCGCGGCGGTGTGTCTGCGGGAGTCATGGAGGAGGCGGGGCTTTTCCGTGTAGTGCAGGGATGCCAAAAGGCTGAGCAGTGCAGAGAGTGGTGTTCCAGGGGGCTTGTAGCTGAGCAGTAACTACCCAACATACCCCCGGGCTAAAGAACCAGATCACAGTGCTCTCCCCCTCTCTCCTCCCTCTCTCTCTCTGCCTCTCTCCCTCTCTCTCTTTCCCTCTCCTCCCTCCCTCCCTCTCTCTCTCTCTGCCTCTCCTCCCTCTCTCTCTCTCTGCCTCTCTCCCTCTCTCTCTTTCCCTCTCCTCCCTCCCTCCCTCTCTCTCTCTCTGCCTCTCTCCCTCTCTCTCTTTCCCTCTCCTCCCTCCCTCCCTCTCTCTGCCTCTCTCCCTCTCTCTCTTTCCCTCTCCTCCCTCCCTCTCTCTCTCTCTCTCTCTCTCTCTCTCTCTCTCTGCCTCTCTCTCTCTCTGCCTCTCTCCCTCTCTCCCTCTCTCTCTCTCTCTCTGCCTCTCTCCCTCTCTCTCTTTCCCTCTCCTCCCTCTCTCTCTCTGCCTCTCTCTCTCTCTCTCTTTCCCTCTCCTCCCTCCCTCCCTCCCTCTCTCTCTTTCTCTCTCCTCCCTTCTCTCTCTCTCTGTCCCTCTCTCTCTTTCCCTTTCCTCCCTCCCTCTCTCTCTCTCTCTCTCTCCTCCCTCTCTCTCTCTGCCTCTCTCCCTCTCTCTCTTTCCCTCTCCTCCCTCCCTCCCTCCCTCCCTCTCTCTCTCTCTCTCTCTCTCTCTCTCTCTCTCTCTCTCTCTGCCTCTCTCCCTCTCTCTCTCTCTCCCTCTCTCTCTCTCTCTCTCCTCCCTCTCTCTCTCTCTGCCTCTCCCTCTCTCTTTCCCTCTCCTCCCTCCCTCCCTCTCTCTCTCTTTCTCTCTCCTCCCTCTCTCTCTCTCTCTGCCTCTCTCTCTCTCGTCTCCCTTCCCTCTCTCCTCCCTCTTTCTCCTTTATTCCTTCTCTCTCTCCCCTTCTCTCTATCGTTCTCCCATTCTCTCCTCCCTCTCCTTCTTTCTCCCCTTCTCTCCTCCCTTTCTCTCCATCTCTCTCCCTTTTTCTCCATCTTTCTTCCCTCCCTCCCCATTTCTTTCTCCATCTCTCCTCAGTTCTCATCTCTCTTCACTCTCTCCTCCCTCTTTTCTGTCTTCCTTTAACATTCTCTCTATCTTTTTTCTTCTTCCTCTGTCCCTATTTCTCTGTCCCCTTCTCTCAAGCTCTATCTCCCTCCCCTTCGTGTCCTCTCCCTTCTGTCCCCTCTCCCTCTGTCATGTCTCCCTGTAGTTCCTCTCCTGTTTTGGCTCCTGATTAACGAGGTGCGTGTCTTTGCACGCTCAGGGCTTTTTTCCTTTTCCAGTTTGTCCTACCAGGGTTGTTTGTGTGGCTCCGTGTGGAGAACACCTCGTCCTGTTTCCCCTGACCGCTTGATTCCTGGTGCTGCAGTCCAGTCAATGGGGCTTAAACAGTTTGTAACCCCATCCCACCTAGCCCACCTATAGTCGAGCAGCTGAGACTGTCTGCTGTCTGCCATTCACTTCTTCAAGTTTAGCTTCAAAGCTAATGTGGCTAACCAGTAAAGGAAGCTTGGGTAAAACAGTTAGCATGATGCTAACTACGCAGTAAATCTGGTTTTCCTCAAACAGCGTCTAGATGTTCAGTAACCCTGTAGACTTGATCATACGGGTTCTAGACATCTAGATCATATGGGTTCTACACAGTCATCTTTAAACTTGGACTCTAGAACTCGGACACTGCTGCACTACAAAAGACACCTTGACAATGAAAAGACCTTGTAGTGACCAAAAGTGAAATCCAGTTTAGACGCTGTTTAGTCGTTACGTGCTTTCTTGTTGTATGCACTGTGTTTGGCTGTGGGTCATATCTGCGTCCAGTGGTGGTGGGAGGCAGGCAGACAGATGAAGGAGTAGCCAGGCAGGCAGACAGATGAAGGAGTAGCCAGGCAGGCAGACAGATGAAGGAGTAGCCAGGCAGGCAGGCAGACAAAGGAGTAGCCAGGCAGGCAGACGAAGGAGTAGGCAGGCAGACGAGGCGTAGGCAGGCAGGCAGACGAAGGAGTAGGCAGGCAGGCAGGCAGACGAAGGAGTAGCCAGGCAGGCAGACGAAGGAGTAGCCAGGCAGGCAGACAGACGAGGAGTAGCCAGGCAGGCAGGCAGACGAAGGAGTAGCCAGGCAGACGAAGGAGTAGCCAGGCAGGCAGGCAGACGAAGGAGTAGCCAGGCAGGCAGACAGACGAAGGAGTAGCCAGGCAGGCAGACGAAGGAGTAGGCAGGCAGGCAGGCAGACGAAGGAGTAGGCAGACAGGCAGACAGATGAAGGAGTAGCCAGGCAGGCAGGCAGACAAAGGAGTAGCCAGGCAGGCAGACGAAGGAGTAGCCAGGCAGGCAGACGAAGGAGTAGGCAGGCAGACGAGGCATAAGCAGGCAGGCAGACGAAGGAGTAGGCAGGCAGGCAGACGAAGGAGTAGGCAGGCAGACGAGGCGTAAGCAGGCAGGCAGACGAAGGAGTAGGCAGGCAGGCAGACGAAGGAGTAGCCAGGCAGGCAGACGAAGGAGTAGGCAGGCAGGCAGGCAGACGAAGGAGTAGCCAGGCAGGCAGACAGACGAGGAGTAGCCAGGCAGGCAGGCAGACGAAGGAGTAGCCAGGCAGGCAGACGAAGGAGTAGGCAGGCAGGCAGGCAGACGAAGGAGTAGCCAGGCAGGCAGACAGACGAGGAGTAGCCAGGCAGGCAGGCAGACGAAGGAGTAGCCAGGCAGGCAGACGAAGGAGTAGGCAGGCAGGCAGGCAGACGAAGGAGTAGCCAGGCAGGCAGACGAAGGAGTAGGCAGACAGGCAGACAGATGAAGGAGTAGCCAGGCAGGCAGGCAGACAAAGGAGTAGCCAGGCAGACAGATGAAGGAGTAGCCAGGCAGGCAGGCAGACAAAGGAGTAGCCAGGCAGGCAGACGAAGGAGTAGCCAGGCAGGCAGACGAAGGAGTAGGCAGGCAGACGAGGCGTAGGCAGGCAGGCAGACGAAGGAGTAGGCAGGCAGGCAGACGAAGGAGTAGCCAGGCAGGCAGACGAAGGAGTAGGCAGGCAGACGAGGCGTAGGCAGGCAGGCAGACGAAGGAGTAGGCAGGCAGGCAGACGAAGGAGTAGCCAAGCATGCAGACGAAGGAGTAGGCAGGCAGGCAGGCAGACGAAGGAGTAGCCAGGCAGGCAGACAGACGAGGAGTAGCCAGGCAGGCAGGCAGACGAAGGAGTAGCCAGGCAGGCAGACGAAGGAGTAGCCAGGCAGGCAGGCAGACGAAGGAGTAGCCAGGCAGGCAGGCAGACGAGGAGTAGCCAGGCAGGCAGGCAGACGAAGGAGTAGCCAGGCAGGCAGACGAAGGAGTAGCCAGGCAGGCAGGCAGACGAAGGAGTAGCCAGGCAGGCAGACGAAGGAGTAGGCAGGCAGGCAGACAGATGAGGAGTAGCCAGGCAGGCAGGCAGACAAAGGAGTAGCCAGGCAGGCAGACGAAGGAGTAGGCAGGCAGGCAGGCAGACGAAGGAGTAGCCAGGCAGGCAGAGGAAGGAGTAGCCAGGCAGGCAGACAGACGAAGGAGTAGCCAGGCAGGCAGGCAGACGAAGGAGTAGCCAGGCAGACGAGGCGTAGGCAGGCAGACGAGGCGTAGGCAGGCATGTCTTGTTGACCGGCCTTTGTAGCCGGTTGGTCTTGGTCTGGAGTCATACACTACGGACCAGACCTTTGGAATCATGGCTTTAATGACTCTTGCCATTTTCCATGAGCCTCGAGGTGCTGCAGCATCAGCTACCAAAACAATGTCCCCCGTTTAACACGGGACCACCACATTCCTGCATGAGTGGAAGAAACTCTCGTATCCAGCGTGTCCGAAAGAGGTCAGCAATGTTAGCTTGTTCATAGGGTTGACAGCATGTGGTTTCTTTCGCTTTGTCCAACTTGCTGATGAAGATGTCGAAGTACGAGCCCTGAAACATGATGTCCCAAAATGGCAGGATGTTTCTGCTCCTCTGGCATCGCCATCTTGCTCAGACGACCACCAACTCTGAGTACTGGTTCCAGCCTGAAGAGAGAGCTCTTCTTGTCCACATTATTTCCGTTCCATAAGTGTGCCATTTCCAAGCGTCCTTTTCCTTACAGCTCAGCATCTTCCTGGCATCCTTCCTTTTCTGGGCAAAGCTGTATGAGCAAGTTCTTGAAGTTGAGCTTCTATGCTACAGCATTCCTGAGTTCACTCCAAACTTGAAAAGTAATTGAGGAATTTGCTGGTGGCATCACGGTTGCTTGTGATAGTGGTGTTCAGTACGGCCACTTCTCGTCCCAACTCAGGGTCATCTGGGGAGAAAACGCTCAGATGGAGAATTAGGCCAGTGTTGTGGCAAGTCTTCCAGACATGTTGGGCCATTGGACCAGGCTATGTTTTTCAGAAACTTCTCAACATGTAGTCCACGGGAAGCATAATCTGCTGGACTGTGTTTCCCCTGGAGGACATCAGAAACGAAGGTGGGAAATCGTTTTTTTTTTTCTGATGTATTTTAGAACAGTTGTTCTGTCTGTCCAAAATACAGAGTTTCAGCTGCAGCTGCAATTTAGTGGACAACATCCGATCAATACGGACTGCTAATAATAAGCTCAAGACTTAGATATGTCACTGCACCACACCCAGGTTCACAGAAGTGATGCAGCTGTGCACCTTTGATGTCTCCAAACTTAAAGCAGCGACTAACAATGAAGTCTCCAAGACTCTGAAGTCCATTCAGCCTCCGTTTCCATGCTTGAGAAAGCGTGTGCTGAATTTGTTCATCCCAGCCAAGGCTAAATCTACATCACTCTTGCAAAATATGTTTTGCTGGAAAGGTCAAGGGTGCAAAAAATCCAGGAGGGTCGTAAATAGAACTGACCATGGACAGAATTCCTCATCTGGTGCATGGTGGGTCTCTAAAAGACACATGGAATTTAAAGACATCCCTTTCAGCACACAATCGTGCACCAAGAGCTCGCTCCACTGGTAGGTCTTCAATGTCCAGGTCGAGATCTTTCACTTCCTTCGCTCTCTCAGCCTCAGGGATGGAAGCTAGGACTACTCGACTGTTACTGGCCCACTTGGTGAAGTTGAAACCTACAGCTTTCAGTTCCTGGTACAGACGGATGGCATGGGCTTCTGTGTCCACTGACTTCAACAGGTCCTCCACGTAGAAGTTGCTCAGAGCACTTTGGCTGGTCTTCTCAGGGGATAACTAGCGCCCATTCTGTGTTCCATGAGGGGAAAACCAGCCTGCTCTGGTGGGATCTTAACTTGGTGAAACATCTCTATGTCAGCCAAGATTCTCAAGACGAAGACGCACCATGCTCCAATCGAAGAGTCAGTGAGGTTTGGGCCCTGTATAAGCTCGCTGTTGAGAGGTGTGCCTTGATAGGATGCAGAACAGTCCAACACCACCCGCAAGGTTCTGATTATGGACCTCATGGTGGGGTATGTACCACCCTTTCCCATTCTTCAATACGAGTTGATCTGTAGGTACAAGCTCAGCATGTCCACACTTTAAAACAGTATCCATGAATACCCAGAATTCCTCCTGGAAGGTCTAGTTTTTATTAAACTTTTTTTTTAGGCATCTGAGGATCACTCCTCTTAAATGGAGGTGGCGACTGATAGTGTCCATCCTTCAGGTCAGCAGCGCTGTCCATTATCTGTATGAACCTAGGATCTTCCTGAGACGTTTCGGTCTTATCGTAGGTGTTCTCAGGGAGATCATGATTGAACTGACAGACCAGAAGCTCATTCACGTTTTAGAAATCAAGTGCTTATAAATGTATGGCTTGCCTTGCTTATTGAGACAAGTGTGCTCACCATGGAGGAGACCATTCACTACCCATCCCAGCAGTGTCCTGATAGCGACAGGCCCAGTGCCATTGCTATTTATTATCCTCCAGGGTTCCATCAGCTTGGGCACATTCATTCCAATTAGCAGGTCAACGTCAGCATCAGTGTTCGGTAAACATACTTCTTTCAAGTATGGCCATTTCTCCACATCTCTCTGTTTTGGAATATGATCTCTGCTGACCGGGATTTCTTCCTGAGTGTAAACATCTGGTAGTGCAAAGAACTCTTCTCCTTCCAGACTGCTCCCCTCCAAACCTCGGATGACCAGGCTGTTCCGAGGCTGTTTTTCCTGGCCCATAGAGCGCAGGAGCATTCAATCTTCCTCTGAGCTTTTCTGTACAGAACGTGGCAGAATCAATCAATTAATCAATCAACATTTATTTTTATAGTGCTTTTTACAACAGATGTTGTCACAAAGCAGCTTTACAAAGAATCTGGTGTTCGAGCCCCTTCAATGTCCAGGTCGAGATCTTTCACTTCCTTCGCTCTCTCAGCCTCAGGGATGGAAGCTGGGACTGTTACAGAACTACCCGGATCAAGGAATGCGTAAGTTTGGACTGTGTGGTTAGAATCACTCAACTTCACCTGAACAGGTATGATTACTAGTGTGCATCACTGGATCCAAGGTCTGTCTTTTCCAGCGAGACCAGGCCGCTGCTCACGGCTGTTTCAGACCCGATTCCTCCCTGCTCTTTCTTCTGGAGTTTACTGTCAGTCTTCTGAATGTGCAGGATGTTGGATGTTGGAGCTTGAACATGTAACGCCCTTCGTCTTCAGTATTTCTACACGCTCATTATGAGACTTAGACATCTCTTCACATGTACCCATGACGTGCGTACACTACCAATAGGACATGTAACTGACATGTTTCTTAGCTTCTGCATTTTGAGAAATTTAATCGTCCTGCCAGGTACAGCTGCCACAGTAGTTGAGAAGTTCCATTTTTTTAACTTTATTGGAAGCTCGGAGTCTGGTATAGGCCTGACCTGCCACTGAAATTAACAAGATCACTGAACGTAGCCCTTGTTTTCCTTTGCTCCAGGATATCGAATGCCACAGACCTCCACCACTCCCTTATCTTGTGCGGGAGCTTTGAAACGAGAAGTGGTAGGTTAGAGGGTAGGTTGGGTTCTTCTTGCTTTCAATCCCATGTAGAAATGCCTGCATGACAGGTCTAAATCCAGAGGCTCCCCAGTAAACCCAGGGATTCCCTGCTGGGAAGCAGAGACAGCCTGTGCTGGTGAACGATGAGATCAGCTGTTTCATTAAAGCGGTTATTTCCATTTGGGAACCTCGGTTGTACTGTTGGAGTGGGTGTTGCTGCTGCTGGGTGAGGGGGTTGATGCGTTGCTGATGTTTGAACAGGGTCCAGCTGTCTTTGTTTTTGGGCTACAGTCATCTGAGGTGGAGTTTTTGGAAGTACAGGTATACCTGCATGTTCAGTTGATGGTTCTGGGCCCAGAGAAGTTTCCTTTGGATCTCTATACTCCACCTCCAGGTAAGAGTTCATGCCATCTGCAGGTGGTTTTGAGTGACGTGGCGAGTGGATGTGAGAGATTTCTGGGGATGGCGGGCTGGTATCATCGTCTTATACCACACTTTGCTGACCAAGCTTCTGCAGAGGAATGTAAGGCTGCTTTCACCAATCTTAAGCAAGCATTAACATCCTCCCCTGTCCTAATACCACCAGACTTCTCCAAAAGTTTTCAGGTGCACGTAGATGCCAGTGACCGAGGCCTGGGGGCAGTACTGTTACAGGAGGTGGACGGAGCAGAACTGGTAATTGCATATGCTTCCAGACTTTTGCGAGGGGCTGAGGGCAACTATTCCACCTCTGAGAAAGAATGCCTGGCAGTGGTGTGGGCAATCTAGAAATAGCGAGTTTATTTAGAGAGTTGATATTTTGATGTCTACACTGACCATACTGCACTTGCATGGGTGTTTAACCATCCAAAGCCATCCTCAAAGTTGAGCAGGTGGGCCATCCGTCTGCAGGGATTTGATTTTACAGAAAAGGGAAATGCAATGTGGTACCGGACACACTTTCACGCATCCCTTAAAAACATACTGATGGGATCATAGCTTCAATTCATGCAACAACTATCTCTTCCTATTGACTGGTCTGACATCGCCTCTGCCCAGGAAGCTGATCAGTCCTTGGATCCTCTAAAACATGAGGCTAGAAGTCAGGGAAAAAAAACCGGACAGGATCAGCTTTCTGTACAAGAATGGGGTACTATTCCGATCAGTACCAAACCAACAGCAAGGACATACCTTACAAGTGGTGATTCCAACATCCCATAGACAAGCTGTCCTTCAGTATGCACATGACAACCCTCTGAGTGGTCATCTAGGAAGAATGAAGACCCTGCTTCGCCTGCCAGACATGGTTTACTGGCCCACCATAAGGAAGGATGTGTGGGACTATTGTAGGTCTGTGAGGTTTGTCAAAAGTACAAGCCCAGGATTTCAAAGCTCTCAGGCCTGATGCAGTCTACCCCAGTTGTGGAACCGGGTTACATGTTGGGTGTTGACCTGATGGGACCATTACCCAAAAGTACCCGGCAGAATGAACACCTTTTGGTCATAGTTGACTATTGCAGTAAGTGGATGGAACTCTCCTTTACGTACAGCCAAAGCTCCTCAGATTGCCAGCATCCTTACCAGGGAAATATTTACGCATTGGGATACGCCTGCCTTCCATGTCTCTGATTGTGGAGCACAATTTACTTCACACCTGCTGCACACTGTTTGTAAACAATAGGGTGTGGTTCAGAAACTTACCACTGCCTACCATCCACAAACAAACCAGGCAGAACTAATTAATCACTCTCTTAAGGTCATGATGGCATCATTTGTCAGAGATAAACATCGATTGTGGGATCAGTGGTTACCAGAATTCATGTTTGCTATCAACACCGTCTGGCAGGAAAGCACAGATTACACGCCGGCCGAAATTACCCTGGGAAGAAAGTTAAAAGGACCTTTAGAGAGATCCCTTGGCCAACCCCCACACCCTGACCATGATGCCTATCAAACAATCCAGAGGCAGCAGAAGCTCATTCACCAAGTCCAGGAAGATGTGAAGAAGGCTCAACTGAGGCAGGCTAAATACTACAATCGGAAGAGAGTTCAACAAAATTTATAAGAAGGAGACGGAGTGTGGGTAAGGACTCGTCCTCTACCTCGGGCCGAGACCAATTTCTCTGTCAAGCTGGCTGAAAAGTGGAAGGGTCCAGCAAAGATCATCAAGCCCCTAAGCAAACTCACATAAGATCTCATTTTGTGATGACCCTGATAAAACCGACACCATCCATGTTGAAAACATAAAACCTTTTTTCAGCAGGGACGTCTTTTTGTAGAGGGGGGGAGTGAAACAGACCTGGTTTCATACCAGTGCTTTTTCTGTGTAATACCGTTGGTGGCCTCTGGGGACACCAGCAGTAATTGGTCCTCATGAAAGGAAGTAGGGTTGTACCCCTGGGGGACAACAGGGAGAGTGTTTGTCACACATGTGCTCCTACTCCAGAGTCTTAAGCCATACTGTCAGCTCCTTCCTGAGAAGCTCTACAGTTTCCTGCTTAGGTGTGAGTATTCTCTCAGTGCTTGATGCTAAGCTGATTGTGTTTAATTTCATGGCAAGTGGTCAATCTGCTAGTTGTTGTCAGCATGCTAACTTGTTTATATGCTCTCTTGTTTTGCCAATATGAAAAGTAATGCTAATATGCTATGCTATACTAACATGCAATTTGAAGCTAATTGTGCTGCATGTATTGTGTTTTGTTTGTTTGTTTGTTTGTTTGTTTTTTGGTCTTAGACAAGGAGTTTTGTTGGTCAAAATCAAATCAAATCAAATCGCTTTATTGTCACATCACATTTTCACAGGTGTGAAGGTGAGTGAAAAACGTAGGTGCGTAGCCCCTTACAGTACTTCAATACAAACATATACATCATACAATAAATATATACAACACTAAACACTAAAATCTCTGTTACACTAATTTACAGTTATGAATAAAACTATGATATATGCAGATCATGGTTTAGATGGTTTAGGTGAGATGTGCTGAACCAGGTCCATATACCGGTGCCTCAGCACTACTGGCTGTTCAGTAGCCTGATGACTCGGGGGAAGAAACTCTCTCGGAGGCGGCTGGTTCTGGACTTTATACTTCGGAAAGAAAAGTGGTACAACAAAAGCGGATGTATGGACATAAGGGAACAGTGGAACAGAGATCCCTTCCCTTTCTGTCCACCTTGCTTGTGTTTCCACATCTTAAAAGACCAGCTACTAAAATCTAAGACCTTCTTGGAGAAAGAACCTACCGTCACTCAAGGATCAAAAGACTATGACTTCCATAAGTTACCGTGTGTACATATGTATATCAGAATCAGAATCAGAATCTCTTTATTTCACCAAGTATGTTACACATACAAGGAATTTGTCTTGGTAAGAGCAACACGTATGACAAGTAACAAAAACACAGAACAGAAAATTACACTAAACAATAAATAGGGTGGGGGATAAATTAAAAAAGTAAAAAGTACTAAAGGTAATAAAGAGCTGGAGAAGCTGAGAGATGTAAAACAGATTTAGTTGAAAAATAGAAAGTTACAGATGACCTGAATATTTACAGAAAGAGAACATCTGTACAGGTGTGCAAATAGGCAGAGTGCAGGTAGCTGTTCAGTCCGGTTTGGTACAGTTCAGTGTATGTTTTGAGGTTTACAGTGGGAGGTGTCCGCTGTGGTTGAGGAGCGCTACAGCTCTGGGGAAGAAGCTGTTAGCATGACGTGTTGTGCTGGTTTTGATGGACCGCAGTCTTCTACCAGAGGGGAGTGTCTGGAAGAGGAGGTGTCCAGGATGTGAGGGGTCAGATGTAATTTTGCCAGCACGCTTCCTCACCCTGCTGGTGTAGATCTGCTGAAGTGATGGCAGGTTACATCCAATGATCCTCTCTGCTGTCCTGATGATGCGCTGGAGTTTGGTTCTTTCTTGTGAGGTGGAGGAACCAAACCAGATAGTTATGGAGGCTGTGAGAATGGACTCGATGATCGCTGTGTAGAACTGGATCATCAGGGTCTGTTATGATGATATGATGATGATGATGATGATGAAGATGCCCCAGAAGAACCTCCGGATTAATTTAGTTTCTGTGACACGTTTGAAACACTGATAAAGTGTGTAATCAGTGTTTGTGGATCAGCTTGTTTTGTTTTCCGTGTCTACACTTCCTTTTAAAAAGCTGAAAAGGTCACTCTTTGCCTTTACCAGTGTGCATTCTCATTTTCTATTTCACCATCACTCAACGTGTTGCACAGACTTAGTTTTAGTTTGTGTGCAAACACCCAGTTTCCCTGGATTGAGTTGACTTAATTTTCCCCCCATCATGGTGGCTGTATTTGCAGCTTCAGTAGGAGGATCAGCACTTTCCATTGTTTGAGACATAGGCCTATAGTTTCCACCAGTGCAAGCAATCCTTTTAAACTGATTAAATACGCAGCAGCGCAAAAGTACACTCCAGTAGTGAGTTCAAGTGAAGCGTTTCCTAATAATTCAGCACGTATTCAACAACAGCAGCACAGGTCAACCACACGGTCCAAACAATTCAGACTCAAATCCAATCTCCAGTTTCATTCAAACAACCCAGTCCACAGTAGTTATGTAGCCCTCCAAAGGGAAACCGTTTTTTACTTGTAGTGACCAAAAGTGAAATCCAGTCCGACGCTGTTTCAGGTGTTGCGCTCTTTCTTGTTGTGTGCAACAGAAGCGTATTTCCAAGACGACAAACGACGGTGAGTTTGTAGAAGGTTGAGGACTGAGGCTAGGCGGTATAAACTGTTTGTTCCCAGCTTCATCCATATCTAAGCTATGAGGCCCGCATGTGCCTAAGGAGGACGTCATCGTAACTGGTGGTGTATACCGTGACAATGTGGCAAGTGCCAAAATAAGAGTCTGAAGTGAAAGGCCATAGAGGCCAATCCAAATTAGAAAATAAGTTAAACTCAAATACGGCTCCTACAGACCTGAACCTACTGCACACTGTATGACCTACATCATTTCACTTCTGAGACACCTCTTACTGGAACGATGCCACACCACAAGCAGGTGCCCTCAAGAACCAGTTGTTGGGTCCTTATAGAACATGATGAAGGTTATAGGAATTTCAGATTGAGTTTTAAAAATTCCAAAATGAACTACACCATTAACAGGAAATGATGTAATAACAGTAGCGATGGTGTGTTAAGGATGTCTGTGTATGGTGATGATGTCTACCAGGAATCGGGCAGGAAAGTCCTTATAGATTCCTCACAGCCTGGATGCAACCTCTTTCAACTCCTCCCCTCCGGCAGGCGCTACAGAACCCTGTATAATACCGCCAGCAGACAGCGGAGCAGCTCCTGTCCTCACACCGTCACCCTCATAAATAGCTGACCACCAATATCACCTGCTGGACCACAGCTACTGCTGCTTCCTCACCCATCCTTACCGCCATACACCATGGTCTCACTCTCGTACACACTGCGCACTGCTGCTGTGTATCACTTCCTCTGGTTTATCCTCTATGTTGTTTGGATACTGTGTATTTTGAGAATATAGTGTGTGTAGTGTAGTGTGTATAGTGTGTATGGTGTGTGTAGTGTGTATAGTGTGTAGTGTGTATGGTGTGTAGTGTGTATGGTGTGTGTGTAGTGTGTATAGTGTGTGTATGGTGTGTGTGTAGTGTGTATAGTGTGTGTATGGTGTGTGTAGTGTGTATGGTGTGTGTATAGTGTGTGTAGTGTGTATAGTATGGTGTGTGTGTGTAGTGTGTATAGTGTAGTGTGTATGGTGTGTGTAGTGTGTATAGTGTAGTGTGTGTGTGTATAGTGTAGTGTGTGTGTGTAGTGTGTATGGTGTGTGTGGTGTGTAGTGTGTATCGTGTGTGTACACTGTACTCGACTGCTCTCCCACCACAGGACAGTCACCAGCCAAACCGCAGCACGTGTCTCCTGTAGCTCCGACACTTTACACAGGCACTTTACATTCAAGCTTTAGGACTGATTTATGTAAATTAGCTCTATTCTGATTGGGGCTTCCTTTAAATAGCAGTCCAGAACCATTCTTTATAACTTCAGTGTGAGTGGGTGGGGCTAATCTGTAGGCTGAGCACCATATCGGGTTACAGACCATCTTTTTTAGCAGACCGTTAGCCACATTAGCCTCGTAGGCTAGGGGTTCCAGGGCTACCAGACACCTCACGTCTGAGCGACTGCTTTTGGGGACAGGAGTGGCGATGTGGGGAGAGGATGCTGAAGGTGAAGATGGGGCCGCTGACCCAAGAGAGCTGGCTTCCAGAACAACACAGAAAATAAAGAGCCATACGAGCGTCGAGGGAGATGAAGTATTATTGCAGCTGTTGATTGAGCTTATTTGGGTCTGCTAGCGTTTCCGCCATGTCAGCTGTTCTCCGCCGGGCGATATGATGACTGAGAGTAAAACTCCACCTGCTAAATAAAGCCACACATACACGTGCGCTCCACCCTCCCTCACCTCCGCCGCTCCAACACGTCTGCACTTTTAAAGGTTGAGAGCTCGGCTCCTCCGCACATGTAAAACAGAAAGGGAGACCAGCATGAGGGGAAAGAAGGCTCTCTGCCATACGACCTCCATACGCAGGTGGGAACACATCAGCGGTGATCCATCAAAAGCGAGCGGAAGGGGGCTAAACCATAAACATACGTCTACCCATTATGTTTTGAAATGTTAATTATGGCAATTTGAACAGCACCTAGCATTATTATTATTAAAGAGCTAATTACAGCACTGCTGCTCCGACAAACGACGCTTTTGTGATCGAGGAATAAAAAAGGAGCTCTGCGGCTGCATCAGACGGCCTTCCAGAGAATTAGCGTCTAATTGCAGCATTATTATTGCTGGGCTTTACAACCTACAGCTAACCTCCAGTCTCAGGGCGTTTTAATAAGGCGAGGAGCTAAACTGCAGTGCTCTGAAGCTCGCTAGCAGCAACTACCAAACTTTCTGAGGCCGAATTGGGTTCAGTGGAGTGAGACTTAGCCGGCTATCCTTGAAAAGAACAAAGCAGTAATCTCTAGCTGGGTCATTCTTCACGTCCTGCAACTACAGAGCCATGAAAATAAACCCAAAGTAAAAACGGACCAGAGAAAGTTGATGTCTGAGTTGATCTGCTTCTCCTCCTCCTAAACAACCACCAACATTTCAGCCGTGGTGTGACCTGAGGTGTGTGTTCAGCCACATGATGGTTCTAACGATTAACGTAACATTCAGGAATATGATATGAGACTTCAGGGAGGTCTGTCTTTCAGAGTCCTTCAGGTTTGATATGGCAAAAAGAGAGAGGCGTGGTGTACGAGAGGCGTGGTGTATTAGAGGCGTGGTGTATTAGAGGCGTGGTGTATTAGAGGCGTGGTGTACGAGAGGCGTGGTGTATTAGAGGCGTGGTGTATTAGAGGCGTGGTGTACGAGAGGCGTGGTGTACGAGAGGCGTGGTGTATTAGAGGCGTGGTGTACGAGAGGCGTGGTGTATTAGAGGCGTGGTGTATTAGAGGCGTGGTGTATTAGAGGCGTGGTGTATTAGAGGCGTGGTGTACGAGAGGCGTGGTGTACGAGAGGCGTGGTGTACGAGAGGCGTGGTGTATTAGAGGCGTGGTGTACGAGAGGCGTGGTGTACTAGAGGCGTGGTGTACGAGAGGCGTGGTGTACGAGAGGCGTGGTGTATTAGAGGCGTGGTGTATTAGAGGCGTGGTGTACGAGAGGCGTGGTGTACGAGAGGCGTGGTGTATTAGAGGCGTGGTGTATTAGAGGCGTGGTGTACGAGAGGCGTGGTGTACGAGAGGCGTGGTGTATTAGAGGCGTGGTGTACGAGAGGCGTGGTGTACGAGAGGCGTGGTGTACGAGAGGCGTGGTGTACGAGAGGCGTGGTGTACGAGAGGCGTGGTGTACGAGAGGCGTGGTGTACGAGAGGCGTGGTGTATTAGAGGCGTGGTGTACGAGAGGCGTGGTGTATTAGAGGCGTGGTGTATTAGAGGCGTGGTGTACGAGAGGCGTGGTGTACGAGAGGCGTGGTGTATTAGAGGCGTGGTGTATTAGAGGCGTGGTGTAGAAGAGTCGTGGTGTACGAGAGGCGTGATGTATTAGAGAGGCGTGGTGTACGTATTAGAGGGCGTGGTGTGTGGTGTATTAGAGGCGTGGTGTACGAGAGGCGTGGTGTACGAGAGGCGTGGTGTACGAGAGGCGTGGTGTATTAGAGGCGTGGTGTACGAGAGGCGTGGTGTATTAGAGGCGTGGTGTATTAGAGGCGTGGTGTATTAGAGGCGTGGTGTACGAGAGGCGTGGTGTATTAGAGGCGTGGTGTATTAGAGGCGTGGTGTATTAGAGGCGTGGTGTATCAGAGGCGTGGTGTACGAGAGGCGTGGTGTATTAGAGGCGTGGTGTACTAGAGGCGTGGTGTATTAGAGGCGTGGTGTACGAGAGGCGTGGTGTATTAGAGGCGTGGTGTACGAGAGGCGTGGTGTATTAGAGGCGTGGTGTACGAGAGGCGTGGTGTATTAGAGGCGTGGTGTACGAGAGGCGTGGTGTATTAGAGGCGTGGTGTATTAGAGGCGTGGTGTACGAGAGGCGTGGTGTATTAGAGGCGTGGTGTATTAGAGGCGTGGTGTATTAGAGGCGTGGTGTATTAGAGGCGTGGTGTACGAGAGGCGTGGTTCCTACAGAGAGTTCCTACGTGAGGAGGTTCTGAATACGCTGCCTGATGTCTGAGACGCTGTTTATGATAGTGTGGAGAAGATCTCAGCCTTAAACTCCATTCATGGTGGAGGGATACATGCTGCAGGGCGCTGTGAGGTCAAATAGTCCCCCAAAGGAACTTAGTATTTCCAGGTTTTCCAG
This sequence comes from Prochilodus magdalenae, assembly GCA_024036415.1. Lineage (NCBI taxonomy): Eukaryota > Metazoa > Chordata > Actinopteri > Characiformes > Prochilodontidae > Prochilodus > Prochilodus magdalenae. The sequence goes on along the minus strand of JAMWET010003947.1, from coordinate 34,309 downwards.
ATTTTCATCACCAACATTCCATACTCACTCAGAAGAGACGTGTAGGTTCACTGGTGGGTTAGATAGTCAATACAGTGTCTATGTGTGTGTTCTCCATGTCTAGAACACACATATAGACATGGAGAACCCTGGTTCCCATCACCACCACTGTACAGAACATCTGGACCACCTTCCACCAGAACCAGTCTGGGTCTCAGGGTCTCTTAACGAGGATTGCCCCGTTAAACCGTCCGCTGTGTAAAGTTTCACTAATGAATCTCGCATTGCCTCCCTGTTCCTCTTTGTCCTCTCCTGGCTCTCGGTTGGTTCCCGTGTTTGCCCTTGAACAGAAGGAACATGCTGATGGTACGTTATTGGGATGAATTAGGAGAAAGCTATAAGTCACGCAGGGCTGTATTTTAAAGGATGTCTGGGTAAGCAATAAATTATGAAAGCACTGAAACAAAACACGGTCACGGGCTCGGTCGCATTCATCAAAGTAACAGAAGGCCTGACGCGCTCGGGTGTTACAGCAGGGTTGCGCCAGCGTGTATATGGAACCAGGGGCAGTGGAGAACTTGCGCCAAACAGCAGTGTATATGAGAGAGACGGAGAGAGAGGGACGGAGCGAGTGAGCAGGGAGGAGAGAGAGGAGAGAGGGAGAACTTGCAGAAGCTGAGCAAACAGCAGGGGGAGGGGGGGAGAGAGAGACGGAGAGAGAGGGACGGAGCGAGGGAGGGAGCGAGAGAGAGAGAGGGAGGGAGCGCGAGAGAGAGAGGGAGGGAGGGAGCGAGAGAGAGAGAGAGAGAGAGAGAGAGAGAGAGAGAGAGGGAGGGAGGGAGGGAGCGAGGGAGGGAGCGAGAGAGAGAGGGAGGGAGCGCGAGAGAGAGAGGGGGAGAGAGAGAGAGAGAGAGAGAGAGAGAGAGAGAGAGAGAGAGAGAGAGAGGGGGAGGGAGGGAGGGAGGGAGAGAGAGAGAGAGAGAGAGAGAGAGAGAGAGAGAGAGAGAGAAAGAGAGAGAGAGAGAGAGAGAGAGAGAGAGAGAGAGGGAGGGAGGGAGCGAGAGAGAGAGAGAGAGAGAGAGAGAGAGAGAGTACTGACTAGCCACTGATGTGGCTAATCAGTACACTTGAATTTCCCTCTGGGATCAATAAAGTATCTATCTATCTATAAGCAGAAAAAGTTGCTGATGCGGAGCGCTGTTTGGGCTCCTGCTGCTGGAGATGTGTTTAAGTCCCAGAGGAAAGACAGAAGACAGAAGTCGTATGTGTGTCAGACATGAACAGAGGAACTGAACGGACAGCTCTAACGTCGGAGACTGGATTTTCCCCCTAGAGGAGCTTCTCCTCACCAGCACAAGCATGGAAACTTCTCCAGGAAGAACCTCTGAGTACTTCCCTGAAGCCCTGCAGGAGGATCACTGCTCCGAGAGAAGCTGGTCATTATAAACCACATACACCACCGCAGTTAACCACACGGGGATTAAGGGGTTAATAATGCCTTCACTAGAGAGACTACATAGCAGCTGTTACCCAGGAGCTGGAAGGCTGTGGGGGCTTTAAATGGGTCGCCCGCTGCCGGGCCACACCCACTCATCATCAGTAGAATACCTGTAGCCAGGAGTCGACCCACAGGAAGGAAGCTTGGTGTGTGGGTGTGACATGGTGAGACACTTGGCCACACGTGACTAAGCAGGGACGTCTTATCTCTGTCCACGACTGTCCTTAACACCACGTCACCGTCACCAAAGACTGCAGTGGTGTCGTACCAGACTGTCATGGAGGGACTCAGAAAGGCAGCGGGTCATCTTCAGTGACGAGTCCCGCTTTAGT
>JAMWET010003947.1:27500-30000 GCA_024036415.1 Prochilodus magdalenae | reverse complement strand
TTAGCAGCCCAGACGTTAACACAGACTGAGGGAGAGTGGACCCCTGTGGATCTGTATGTTGTGGCAGATGATTACGGGGGCAGTGAGGCACTTTACGGGGGATTCTTGGTGGACTGATTCAGAGCAATTACGGCTCTGGGGAAAAATGCTCAGTCGGATGGCCTTGTATCGTCTGCTGGACGAAAGACTGATGATGACATGAATGGGTGGAGTCTGTACAGATGATGGAGGCTGTACTGGCACATTATGAGCTGTAGATGTCCTGCAGGGCTGGAACTCTAGCTGCTTTATTAATGCCCAGGGCTCCACCAGAGCACAGAGGAAGCCAGAAAGGCACTTTCCGTGGGCTGTGTGGAAGTGTGCAGGCCGAGCTGGTAGATATTTTCCAGACCTGGTAACCTACTGTGTGTTGTCCTGGTGAAATATCTGCTGTTTGTTGTTGTCCGGCTCCGAGTGAACCTGCGGTATAAACACACATGTGCAGAAATGAGCGTCTCTCTTTACCAGCGAACGTCGCGCCCTTGTTCTCCTGTATATGTTCCTCCACAGTCAGTCGACTGGGTTTTATGCTAGCTCAGCAGACACAAGCTGGCACAGGTCAGAGTATTAATAACTCCTGCATGTCCTTGTTGGTGCACTTTCCATCACTGGCGTGTTTATTTCGACCCGTGCACCTGGCTGAGGCAGCGCTGAGCGTGCCCCGTGGGGAATACAGTGGGCTGTTATACATGGCACTGTTCACCTGTTAGTTGGAGAGAGACGCATGGACTCCGCTTCCCTGAGACAAACGAGTGGAAAAGCTACGGCCTCGGCTGCTCAGGAGGTGACCCGACTGCGTTTGGCCAGAGGCTTTGTTGTGGGCAGGACAGGACATGTGTCCAGCGTTTACAGTGTCTGCTTATCCCCCCCCGGACAGGCGGCTCTCGGAGGCCGAGAGTTATTATCAGTGTCCCATTTATGCAGCATAATTATCCCAGCCGAGCTGCATAGTAACTTCACCACCACCACGGAAAGATTTCAACACCTCAGTCCAATGACATCATCCCTCTATTTTCTAAATATGTTGGCACACTCTCTGCAGGGAATGAAGATCTCCTGAAGGCGATGTTTTCTGAATTTTACATTTTGGGGGAAGGCATGTCATTTGCTGTGTGGAACATTCACTACCGCACTTTATTTACGTTATGGTTTTGTCTCTGAGCATACAGCATTCAGCATTTTATATATTTACATATTATTTATTACGCTGAGAAAATAAACAAATACGTCATTAGCAGTTTTTAAATCTGACTCTTCATACATTTATAACCTCATTTCAGCACCAAAGTACCACAGCACATTTCACCTCCACCACATTTCTCCACCTGGCTCACAGACACACAGTACTACACATAACCTTACATATCACATGACCTCTGAGGGACGCAGGACTCCATACACAGCAGTGGATATTCACACATCAGGAACAACTGCGCAACAGAGCTGTTATGTGTTCCACCATCATTAGTGATGTATACAGAACACCTACCAACCTTGAGGGAGCAGAGAACAGCGATGAAACCAAGGCAGCTGTGACAACCTCACAGCCTCAGAATAGACCCTCCTACCAGGCTCCACGGATGTGGGGAGAAAATAAACGAGGTGCTAAACCAGCGTCAGAGCATGCACCTCCTACAGAGCAGTACCTATCACTGCCCCTCAGCCATCTACACCAGAGCAGGACGTAACACTGACCCTCAGCCATCTGCACCAGAGCACTACGTAACACTGCCCCTCAGCCATCTACACCAGAGCAGGACGTAACACTGCCCCTCAGCCATCTACACCAGAGCAGGACGTAACACTGACCCTCAGCCATCTACACCAGAGCAGGACGCAACACTGACCCTCAGCCATCTGCACCAGAGCACTACGTAACACTGCCCCTCAGCCATCTACACCAGAGCAGGACGCAACCCGGCCCCTCAGCCATCTACACCAGAGCAGGACGAAACACTGCCCCTCAGCCATCTACACCAGAGCAGGACGTAACACTGCCCCTCAGCCATCTACACCAGAGCAGGACGTAACACTGCCCCTCAGCCATCTACACCAGAGCAGGACGTAACACTGACCCTCAGCCATCTACACCAGAGCAGGACGTAACACTGCCCCTCAGTCATCTACACCAGAGCAGGACGCAACACTGCCCCTCAGCCATCTACACCAGAGCAGGACGTAACACTGACCCTCAGCTATCTACACCAGAGCAGGACGTAACACTGCCCCTCAGCCATCGACACCAGAGCAGGACGTAACACTGCCCCTCAGCCATCTACACCAGAGCAGGACGTAACACTGCCCCTCAGCCATCTACACCAGAGCAGGACGTAACACTGCCCCTCAGCCATCTACACCAGAGCAGTACGTAACACTGCCCCTCAGCCATCTACACCAGAGCAGGACGTAACACTGCCCCTCAGCCATCTACACCAGAGCAGGACGTAACACTGACCCTCAG
>JAMWET010003947.1:12500-22500 GCA_024036415.1 Prochilodus magdalenae | reverse complement strand
ATCTGGACTGTAGAACAAAGCAGTGGTTCTACCGTGGTTCTACTGGGTTCTTAGTATTTTGGGAGTGGTTCCTGTTCTGCTACTTGGAGAAGTTTTGTTCTTCATGCAGTAGTAAGGTAAAACTGGCTTGAAACTCGCTGTCATGTAACCCAAAATAATTATCTAGTACCTTGGTGTAAGCCCCTCATACGTACCGGGTATATATGAGAGTGTAGATGAGCTCGGTTCCTGATATATGAGGGTTCGTGAATAAGGACTCTTTATCAGTGACATTTGTCTTTCATGCAGCTCTCTGTGTTTGGCGGACGGTGTGGAGCGCCGGTGTGGAGCGCCGGTGTGGAGCGCCGGTGTCTCTCTGGAGGAAGCAGGAGGTGTGATGTGAACTGAAATACTCACTGTCACAGCGGATGCTCTGACGAGCTGTGTGCATGTGTGTCACCCGCAACAAAAGTTGGTCAGACATAAAAGCAGTGACCTTCGCCAAACAATCGCGACGTGTCACCTTGGCTTTGAAGCCCGCTGTGAGAGCGAGGGAGCGAGGGAGAGAGAGTGAAGTCGAGGCATTTATCCACGAGCGCGTGTTGGCCAGACAGCCGTGAGAGAAGAAGAAAAGGAGAAAAAAAACAGATCCCATTTCATCTCTGCAGGAACATGACGGAGGAATAAAAGCAATACTAAAGTTCAATGGGGCCTGTAACTTTCCCTTTCCCCTGCAATTTGTCACAAGCTGAGAGGTCCATCCGGCCGGGGTGAAGGCCGTACTATCAGGCGCAGCCAGAGATTCAGTTCCTACTTACACCTACTCACTAACATGCACTTAAAGCGACGGTTCAGCCGAACAGACTCGCTCAACAAACCTGTAGCCCAATTACACGCTATCAGACAAGAGCTATCATAAATCAACAAATCTGCATATTAATCAATCGGTAATGCATACACACCCTCAATAAACACTCCTATACGCTAGAACAGGAGATATCAGTCCATACACGCCCTCAATAAACACTCCTATACACTAGAACAGGAGATATCAGTCCATAAACGCCCTCAATAAACGCTCCTATACACTAGAACAGGAGATATCAGTCCATAAACACCCTCAATAAACACTCCTATACGCTAGAACAGGAGATATCAGTCCATAAACACCCTCAATAAACACTCCTATACGCTAGAACAGGAGATATCAGTCCATAAACGCCCTCAATAAACGCTCCTATATGCTAGAACAGGAGATATCAGTCCATACACGCCCTCAATAAACACTCCTATACGCTAGAACAGGAGATATCAGTCCATAAACGCACTCAATAAACGCTCCTATACACTAGAACAGGAGATATCAGTCCATAAACCCCCTCAATAAACACTCCTATACACTAGAACAGGAGATATCAGTCCATAAACACCCTCAATAAACACTCCTATACGCTAGAACAGGAGATATCAGTCCATAAACACCCTCAATAAACACTCCTATACGCTAGAACAGGAGATATCAGTCCATAAACGCCCTCAATAAACACTCCTATACGCTAGAACAGGAGATATCAGTCCATACACGCCCTCAATAAACGCTCCTATACGCTAGAACAGGAGATATCAGTCCAGAAACACCCTCAATAAACACTCCTATACACTAGAACAGGAGATATCAGTCCATAAACACCCTCAATAAACGCTCCTATACGCTAGAACAGGAGATATCAGTCCATAAACACCCTCAATAAAAGCTCCTATACACTAGAACAGGAGATATCAGTCCATAAACACCCTCAATAAATGCTCCTATACACTAGAACAGGAGATATCAGTCCATAAACGCCCTCAATAAACACCCCTATACACTAGAACAGGAGATATCATTCCATACACGCCCTCAATAAACACTCCTATACGCTAGAACAGGAGATATCAGTCCATACACGCCCTCAATAAACACTCCTATACGCTAGAACAGGAGATATCAGTCCATACACACCCTCAGTAAACACTCCTATACGCTAGAACAGGAGATATCAGTCCATAAACACCCTCAATAAACACTCCTATACGCTAGAAAAGGAGATATCAGTTCATAAACACCTCAATAAACGCTCCTATAAGAACGCAGTCCATAAACACCCTCAATAAACACTCCTATATGCTAGAACAGGAGATATCAGTCCATACACGCCCTCAATAAACACTCCTATACGCTAGAACAGGAGATATCAGTCCATACACACCCTCAATAAACGCTCCTATACAGAAGAAACAGAAGCAATTAGAATAATAGGAGGAGCAGGAAGAATAGGAGTAATCGGAGGAGAAGAAGAAGGAGTAACAGGAGTAATAGCTGTAATAGTAGGGACTCCACCTCCACCCCACCGCACCGTCTGCAGGAACTGTGTGAGGATGTTCAAGCTGCATGGGATGGATTATCACAGGACTCCAAGGAACCTAACAGCACCATCCTGAGACGTCTAGAATGTTGGGTTAGCGAACACGGCAGTCCATAAACGCCATACTGAGAGACAGACTTCTGTATGTGTAGCTCAATAAATATTGATCATATCAGTCTAAATCTATCATCAGTTATTGATCCTGGTCACCATTATCTCCCTTCCCAACACACCCGCACTCCCACACCTCCTTCTGGGTGCAGCTGGCCTTCAGATAATGAGTGTATGTGTTTAGAACCGCTTTGTCATGTGTGTTTAACTCGTCTGTGAACTAAACATCCACACTAGGGGGCAGTAAACACACATGGTGCTGGTGAAGCAGTTTGGGGTTAGGTGGCTGGTTCAAGTGCACCTCAGTCCTCCGGTCACAATGCTGGTTCCCTAACCCCCAACCTGGGGCCAGCCTCTCTCCTCCTCTCCTCTCTCAGTCTGTTTCCTCTTCTCCCTCTTTCTCCCTGATGTGTTCTTCCCTTTCTTCCTTTGTCATTCCCTCCTGTCCAGCTCTCCTCTCTTCCTCTCTCTCTCTGTCTGTATGATGGGCTGTGTGATGAACAGACAGAGGTCAGGTTGAGGAACTCTGTAGTTCTCTAACAGACAGCTGTAGGAGTCGTCTTGAGCAGATGGAGTCAGACACGTCAAGTCCGTCTGTCTGCTCGCGTTGCGGAAGTACATCTACTCATCCTCCGGCGCTTCAGAGCGTCTGGAAACAGCTCCGTGTCAGGAACGTCAGGAAAAAAGTGACAGCACAGTACAGGACGCATCTGCCTGTCAGGACGAGCCAGCGGGAGAGCTTTTACTGAAATTAGAAAGCTGTCAGTCAGCGGGAAACTCCGAGCTTCATTTAGGAGCAGAGATGAAGCCGGAATATGACGCTGCATTTCAGGTCACTTCTCCTCTCAGCTTCAGAAACAGTTCAGCCTTTACACCTCCGCACCTCCGTCCTTCAACAGCTCCTCTAGGAGGACCCCAAACTGTCCATTAACCAATCAGCTACATTAAACCGTCCAATCAGGAGTGATCAATACCTAATCGGGTTACAGAGCGGAATTACTCCCACACGGAGCTCACATACACACACCTCCCCAAACCCCCCTCCCATGGTCACATCCCACTCAGGAACCTCACAGGAGCATTTGAGGAGGCTCATGACAGCAGGAGGTGAATATAGCATCTTCTCTCCTTAAACATCACAAAGACCCGGATACAGTCAGAGCGTATCCTCACAACCAGTGGGATAAAGTCTCTTAAAGGATCTCAGGATTGAGTAAACAGGTGGAGAGGAACCATGGAAACAAGTTCTATCATTCTCGTCACCTCCTCGACAAGAGAACCTCATTCATCACCTCCTTGACAAGAGAACCTCACTCATCACCTCCTCAACAAGAGAACCTCACTCATCACCTCCTCGACAAGAGAACCTCATTCATCACCTCCTTGACAAGAGAACCTCACTCATCACCTTCTCAACAAGAGAACCTCACTCATCACCTCCTCAACAAGAGAACCTAACTCATCACCTCCTCGACAAGAGAACCTCATTCATCACCTCCTTGACAAGAGAACCTCACTCATCACCTCCTCAACAAGAGAACCTCACTCATCACCTCCTCAACAAGAGAACCTAACTCATCACCTCCTTGACAAGAGAACCTAACTCATCACCTCCTCGACAAGAGAACCTCATTCATCACCTCCTTGACAAGAGGACCTCACTCATCACCTCCTCAACAAGAGAACCTAACTCATCACCTCATCAACAAGAGAACCTCATTCATCACCTCCTTGACAAGAGAACCTCACTCATCACCTCCTCAACAAGAGAACCTCACTCATCACCTCCTCAACAAGAGAACCTAACTCATCACCTCCTCAACAAGAGAACCTCACTCATCACCTCCTCAACAAGAGAACCTAACTCATCACCTCCTCAACAAGAGAACCTCACTCATCACCTCCTCAACAAGAGAACCTAACTCATCACCTCCTCAACAAGAGAACCTCACTCATCACCTCCTTGACAAGAGAACCTCACTCATCACCTCCTCAACAAGAGAACCTCAGAACACCTCCTCCACAAGAGAACCTAACTCATCACCTCCTCAACAAGAGAACCTCACTCATCACCTCCTCAACAAGAGAACCTAACTCATCACCTCCTCAACAAGAGAACCTCACTCATCACCTCCTTGACAAGAGAACCTCACTCATCACCTCCTCAACAAGAGAACCTCACTCATCACCTCCTCAACAAGAGAACCTCACTCATCACCTCCTCAACAAGAGAACCTAACTCATCACCTCCTCAACAAGAGAACCTCACTCATCACCTCCTTGACAAGGTCAGGATTGTCAACAAGGTCACTCATCACCTCCTCAACAAGAGAACCTCACTCATCACCTCCTCAACAAGAGAACCTAACTCATCACCTCCTCAACAAGAGAACCTCACTCATCACCTCCTTGACAAGAGAACCTCACTCATCACCTCCTCAACAAGAGAACCTAACTCATCACCTCCTCAACAAGAGAACCTCACTCATCACCTCCTCAACAAGAGAACCTAACTCATCACCTCCTCAACAAGAGAACCTAACTCATCACCTCCTCAACAAGAGAACCTCACTCATCACCTCCTCAACAAGAGAACCTAACTCATGGTCAACAAGAGAAAACCTCACTCATCACCTCCTTGACAAGAGAACCTCACTCATCACCTCCTCAACAAGAGAACCTAACTCATCACCTGAAACAAGAGAACCTGGTCATCACCTCCTCAACAAGAGTAACCTGATGGTGAACAAGAGAACCTAATCACCTCCTCAACAAGAGAACCTAGTGATGGTCAACAAGAGAACCTAACTCATCACCTCCTCAACAAGAGAACCTAACTCATCACCTCCTCAACAAGAGAACCTCACTCATCACCTCCTCAACAAGAGAACCTCACTCATCACCTCCTCAACAAGAGAACCTAACTCATCACCTCCTCAACAAGAGAACCTAACTCATCACCTCCTGAACAACAACAGTTATTATTATGATGGTGAAGGTGATGGTGAGGATTGTGGTAATGATGGTGATAGTGATGGTGAGGATTGTGGTAATGATGGTGATAGTGATGGTGAGGATTGTGGTAATGATGGTGAAGGTGATGGTGAGGATTGTGGTAATGATGGTGAAGGTGATGGTGAGGATTGTGGTAATGATGGTGAAGGTGATGGTGAGGATTGTGGTAATGATGGTGATAGTGATGGTGAGGATTGTGGTAATGATGGTGAAGGTGATGGTGAGGATTGTGGTAATGATGGTGATAGTGATGGTGAGGATTGTGGTAATGATGGTGATAGTGATGGTGAGGATTGTGGTAATGATGGTGAAGGTGATGGTGAGGATTGTGGTAATGATGGTGATAGTGATGGTGAGGATTGTGGTAATGATGGTGAAGGTGATGGTGAGGATTGTGGTAATGATGGTGATAGTGATGGTGAGGATTGTGGTAATGATGGTGATAGTGATGGTGAGGATTGTGGTAATGATGGTGATAGTGATGGTGAGGATTGTGATGGTGATGAGGGTTACAATTGTTACGATGATGGGGACTGTGATGATGGTTATGATGATGATGTTACAATGGTTACCATGATGGTGATGGTTATGATGGTTACCATGATGGTGATGGTTACGATGGTTACGATGATGGTGATGGTGATGGTGATGGTGCGGATTGTAAAAATGATTGTGATAATGGTGATGATGGTTATGAAAGTTACGACAACAGTGATGATGGTGATGGTTACGATGGTGGTGATGGTGATTATGGCTACGATGACCGTGACGGTGATGGTTACAATGGTTACAGTGGTAGTGATGGTGATGATGGTTACGATGTGAGGTGTGTACAGAGTGAGGGAGAGAGGGTTTGGTGTGAGGTGTGTACAGAGTGAGGGAGAGAGGGTTTGGTGTGAGGTGTGTACAGAGTGAGGGAGAGCGGGTTTGGTGTGAGGTGTGTACAGAGTGAGTGAGAGAGGGTTTGGTGTGAGGTGTGTACAGAGTGAGTGAGAGTGGGTTTGGTGTGAGGTGTGTACAGAGTGAGGGAGAGTGGGTTTGGTGTGAGGTGTGTACAGAGTGAGGGAGAGAGGGTTTGGTGTGAGGTGTGTACAGAGTGAGGGAGAGCGGGTTTGGTGTGAGGTGTGTACAGAGTGAGGGAGAGCGGGTTTGGTGTGAGGTGTGTACAGAGTGAGGGAGAGAGGGTTTGGTGTGAGGTGTGTACAGAGTGAGGGAGAGAGGGTTTGGTGTGAGGTGTGTACAGAGTGAGTGAGAGAGGGTTTTGGTGTGAGGTGTGTACAGAGTGAGTGAGAGAGGGTTTGGTGTGAGGTGTGTACAGAGTGAGTGAGAGAGGGTTTGGTGTGAGGTGTGTACAGAGTGAGGGTGAGAGGGTTTGGTGTGAGGTGTGTACAGAGTGAGTGAGAGAGGGTTTGGTGTGAGGTGTGTACAGAGTGAGGGAGAGAGGGTTTGGTGTGAGGTGTGTACAGAGTGAGGGAGAGAGGGTTTGGTGTGTGGTGTGTACAGAGTGAGGGAGAGAGGGTTTGGTGTGATGTGTGTACAGAGTGAGTGAGAGAGGGTTTGGTGTGAGGTGTGTACAGAGTGAGTGAGAGAGGGTTTGGTGTGAGGTGTGTACAGAGTGAGGGAGAGAGGGTTTGGTGTGAGGTGTGTACAGAGTGAGTGAGAGAGGGTTTGGTGTGAGGTGTGTACAGAGTGAGGGTGAGAGGGTTTGGTGTGAGGTGTGTACAGAGTGAGGGAGAGAGGGTTTGGTGTGAGGTGGGTACAGAGTGAGTGAGAGAGGGTTTGGTGTGAGGTGTGTACAGAGTGAGGGAGAGAGGGTTTGGTGTGAGGTGTGTACAGAGTGAGGGAGAGAGGGTATAGTGTGAGGTGTGTACAGAGTGAGGGAGAGAGGGTTTGGTGTGAGGTGTGTACAGAGTGAGGGAGAGAGGGTTTGGTGTGAGGTGTGTACAGAGTGAGGGAGAGAGGGTTTGGTGTGAGGTGTGTACAGAGTGAGTGAGAGGGGGTTTGGTGTGAGGTAGAGTGAGGGAGAGCGGGTTTGGTGTGAGGTGTGTACAGAGTGAGGGAGAGAGGGTTTGGTGTGAGGTGTGTACAGAGTGAGGGAGAGAGGGTTTGGTGTGAGGTGTGTACAGAGTGAGTGAGAGCGGGTTTGGTGTGAGGTGTGTACAGAGTGAGGGAGAGAGGGTTTGGTGTGAGGTGTGTACAGAGTGAGTTCTGCACCTCCTTTGGTGATTCTGGCCCGTGTACAAAGCCAGTGTGAGGGAGAGAGGGTTTGGTGACATGTACAGAGTGAGTGAAAGAGGTATTTTAGTATGAGGTGGCTGTACTGAGTGAGGGAGAGACCCCGCACTCCTGTGATTTCTCTGTGTACAGATGAGGGAGAAACACAGTTTGGTGTGAAATGGTGTGTTACCGCGGGAAACGGAGAGGGTTTGGTGTGAGGTGTGTACAGAATGAGGGAGATCAGGGTTTTCAGCATAAGGTGGGTACAGACACAGAGAGGGAACTCCGTGTGAGGTGTGTACAGAGTGAGTGAGAGAGGGTGACTGTGAGGTGTGTACAGAGCTCTGAGAGTGGCTGTTTAGTTTCTCCCTCATTTCCAAACCGCCGGTGTCATTCAGGAGATTGGTGTGAGGTGTGTACAGAAGTGAGGGAGAGACTTGGTGTGAGGTGTGTACAGAGTGAGGGATTAGAGGGTATAGTGTGAGGTGTGTTACAGAGTGAGGCGTCGAGGCGGGTTTGGTGTGGCTGTACAGAGTGAGGGAGAGAGGGGTTTGGTGTGAGGAGTGCCCAGCTCAGAGTGAGTGACCGGGGTTTGGTGTGAGGTGTGTACAGAGTGAGGGAGAGGGGGGTTTGGTGTGAGGTGTGTACAGAGTGAGTGGCCCGAAGTTTGGTGTGAGGTGTGTACAGAGTGAGTCCGAGGGGTTTAGCCAGGTCCTGTACAGAGTGAGGGAGAGAGGGTTTTCCGGTGTGAGGTCGTGTACAGAGTGAGGGAGAGAGGGTAAAGAATCAGGTCCCACAGAGTGAGGGGTTACGATCAATAAGGCTGATCGGCTCGTTCTGTCCAGAGTGATATCTACAGAGGTTTTGGTTAAGGTGTGTACAGAGTGAGATGAGAGAGGGTTTACCTGAGAGGTATGTTACAGAGTGAGGGAACCAGGAGGGTTTTGGTGTGAGTGTAACCAGAGTGATGGGAGAACAGTAAACGTGTGAGGTGATCGAGAAGATCGAGGGAGAGAGGGTTCTGGGGGTGAGGTGGGTAGCGCTCCCCCGACTGAGAGAGGATTTGGTGTGAGGTGTGTACAGAGTGAGTGAGGAGGGGTTTTGGTGTCAGGTGTGTACAGGAGTGATGGGAGAGAGGGTTTCCATGTGAGGAACTGTACATAGTTTAGGGAGAGAGGGTTTGGTAGTGAGGTGTGTCCTCAGAGTGAGGGAGAGTAACATTGTGTGAGGTGTGTTCCTGAGTGAGGGAGAGAGTTTGGTGTGAGGTGTGTACCATGAGTGAAATTAGAGAGGGTTTATTTACTAGGTTCTACAGAGTGAGGGAGAGAGGGTTAAGAGTGAGGTGTGTACAGAGTGAGGGAGAGAGGGTATAGTGTGAGGTTGTACACAGAGTGAGGGAGAGAGGGTTTGGTGTGAGGTGTGTACAGAGTGAGGGAGAGAGGGTTTGGTGTGAGGTGTGTACAGAGTGAGGGAGAGAGGGTTTGGTGTGAGGTGTGTACAGAGTGAGGGAGAGCGGGTTTGGTGTGAGGTGTACAGAGTGAGGGAGAGAGGGTTTGGTGTGAGGTGTGTGGTGGTTCTGCACCTCCTCTGTGATTCTGGCCCGTGTTCTTTAAACCCAGTGTTGAGTCTCACTGTAATGTGACATTTACTGAGTGTGAAAGACGTATTTTAGTATTTGTGGCCTCCCTGCATTCCTGCGCGACCCCGCACTCCTTTCATTTCTCTGTGTAATCAGCCAAAAACACAGCGTGAAATGCCAGGTTACCGCGGGAAACGGGAGGAAGAAAGAGAGAGAACGCAGACGAATAAAAAATCAGGGCCTTCAGCTCTAAATGCCTCACTTTCAACACAACCAACCCCTCACTCTCCACGGGTCAGGAGGGGCACTCTCCACCCCTGACTCTGGCTCACACCCACTGCGCTCTGAGAGTGGCTGTTTAGTTTCTCCCTCATTTCCCTTTACTCCCTCACGGTGTCATTCCCGATTGCAATAGCTCTCAAAAACCCTTTACTCTCTCACTATCAGAGCGCACTCACCCATTACTCCGCCCATTTCAACCTCGCGCTCCATTTATTAACCCTCGGCGTCGGATAGGCCTTACTCCGCACTCTCCACCCTGGCTCACCTGCTCATCCACAGCCTGAAACCAGCCAGACGGAGCAGCCCAGCTCGGAGAACAAAAAACACACACTCTCCACCCTTTACTCTCTCACTCTCCACCCCTCTCGCTGGTCACACTCCGGCCCGAACTCTCTCACTCCCACCTGCTCTC
>JAMWET010003947.1:0-7500 GCA_024036415.1 Prochilodus magdalenae | reverse complement strand
TTCAGTAGTGTCTGTTTCAGTAGAGACTGTTTCAGTAGCGACTGTTTCAGTAGTGTCTGTTTCAGTAGTGTCTGTTTCAGTAGTGTCTGTTTCAGTAGTGTCTGTTTCAGTAGAGTCTGTTTCAGTAGCGTCTGTTTCAGTAGAGTCTGTTTCAGTAGTGTCTGTTTCAGTAGTGTCTGTTTCAGTAGAGACTGTTTCAGTAGTGACTGTTTCAGTAGTGTCTGTTTCAGTAGAGACCGTTTCAGTAGGGTCTGATTCAGTAGTGTCTGATTCAGTAGGGTCTGTTTCAGTAGCGACTGTTTCAGTAGTGTCTGTTTCAGTAGTGTCTGTTTCAGTAGTGTCTGTTTCAGTAGCGACTGTTTCAGTAGTGTCTGTTTCAGTAGTGTCTGTTTCAGTAGAGACTGTTTCAGTAGTGACTGTTTCAGTAGGGTCTGATTCAGTAGTGTCTGATTCAGTAGTGTCTGTTTCAGTAGTGTCTGTTTCAGTAGTGTCTGTGTCAGTAGCGTCTGTTTCAGTAGCGTCTGTTTCAGTAGTTATTTCTTTGTTTGTTTTTGCTGTAACAAACTTATGTCTCTAAATAATTGTAAATGATCTGTTTATACTTTTTATAAAGTATCTGTGATACTTTGCTGTAGGTTTTCATGTGACTGGAATGAGCATCATTAACTGTTATATATTAAATTATTAAAGTAAATTATAAATATTAAATTTATTATAACTTAGGCAGGAATATTAGTTTCTGCATAATAATATGTTCTAGAAAAACGTACAGGGTCAGAGCTGTACACAGTGGTGGTGAAGGTAACCAGACGTCCCCCTCTAAAAGCCTCCTCACAGGAAGTTCCTACATGAGGTGGTTCTGAATACGCTGCCTGATGTCTGAGACGCTGTTTATGATAGTGTGGAGAAGATCTCAGCCTTAAACTCCATTCATGGTGGAGGGATACATGCTGCAGGGCGCTGTGAGGTCAAATAGTCCCCCGAAGGAACTTAGTATTTCCAGGTTTTCCAGATTTTCATCACCAACATTCCATACACACTCAGAAGACACGTGTAGCTTCACTGGTGGTTCTAGATAGTCAATACAGTATCTATGTGTGTTCTAGACATGAAGAACCCTGGTTCCCATCACCACCACTGCACAGAACATCTGAACCACCTCCTGACCAGAACCTCTGGATCTCTGTTTATATCCCTAATGCTCCATCATGGAGGAATTGTGAATAATGTCGCTTTAATTCTCGGCGCTGTTCAGAAAGCTTTCTGGAATCCTGGTTATGATATAACCTGTGCAGGTTAGACATGTACCCGGCCCCACACTATAACGCTAATGCTAAACCTCGGTAACCAGGTCATCAGCCTGGGTTCTTTGTCTGATGACCGTTGGTGGAGCAAACAGACCTGTTCTCTGTTGAGGACATCCTCACAGGTACTAAATCATCACCTCCCATCAACGTTCCCAGTTCCACCTTCCTTTGGACATGTGGACCCCAAGCAGAGCTACACCCACACACACGTGGAGTTGAAGATTGAGGCAGGGATACACCAGCGCTGACGAGTGTGCTGTGAGCTCACCGCAGGGTCACAGGTTAGCAGGGATCCAGGGTTTAGGTATGCTAACGCTAACACGCTAATAGAGACTTTAGCATAGAGTGTGTACGGGAGCTGGTTGGAGCGCGTACGGGAGCTGGTTGGAGCGCGTACGGTAGCTGGTTGGACCGTGTACGGGAGCTGGTTGGAGCGCGTACGGGAGCTGGTTGGAGCGCGTACGGTAGCTGGTTGGAGCGCGTACGGTAGCTGGTTGGAGCGTGTACGGGAGCTGGTTGGAGCGCGTACGGGAGCTGGTCGGAGCGCGTACGGGAGCTGGTTGGAGCGCGTACGGGAGCTGGTCGGAGCGCGTACGGGAGCTGGTTGGAGCGCGTACGGGAGCTGGTTGGACCGTGTACGGGAGCTGGTTGGAGCGCGTACGGGAGCTGGTTGGAGCGCGTACGGGAGCTGGTTGGAGCGCGTACGGGAGCTGGTTGGAGCGCGTACGGGAGCTGGTTGGCGCGCGTACGGGAGCTGGTTGGAGCGCGTACGGGAGCTGGTTGGAGCGCGTACGGGAGCTGGTTGGAGCGTGTACGGGAGCTGGTTGGAGCGTGTACGGGAGCTGGTTGGAGCGTGTACGGGAGCTGGTTGGAGCGTGTACGGGAGCTGGTTGGAGCGTTTTACGGGAGGGAGCTGGTTGGAGCGTGTACGGGAGCTTGGTTGGACCCGTGTACGGGAGCTGGTTGGAGCGTGTACGGGAGCTGGTTGGAGCGCGTACGGGAGCTGGTTGGAGCGCGTACGGGAGCTGGTTGGAGCGAGCGCGTTACGGTACGAGCTTGGTTGCGCGCGCGTACGGGGTGGAGCTGGTTTGGGCGCTGCGTACGGGAGCTGGTTGGAGCGCGGAAGCTGGTCGGACGGGAGCTGGTTGAGGCGGGCGCTGGTTGGAGCGCATACGGGAGCTGGTTGGAGCGCGTACGGGAGCTGGTTGGAGCTTGTGAAGGTGCCAGATCTCCGTTAGAGTGCGGCTCTGGTGCTCAGTGGTTCTGGTGGTGCAGATGGAGGAGCAGCTGACGGTGGGGAGCTCTGAGGAGCGCAGGCACTGAGCCGTCTGTATATTTAGATGTCCGTCTTTTACAGCTATTTCCAGCGGCGGCCCGGCGAGCGCGAGTGTGCGCTTACGAGTCGGGACGGGACCGATCCATCAGCCTGATTGATTTATCGGTTGGAGCTCGTCTCCTGCTCTGCTTTTAATGAGCTCTCTCACACACACTCACACACACACACACTCACACACACTCACACTCACACACACCCCCCCATACACTCACACACCCCCACACACCCCCACACACTCACACACACACTCACACACTCACACTCACACTCTCTCACACAAACACACTGTGACTTTAAAACACACCCACACACACACACACTTTCACTTTTACACTCACACACACACTAACACACTGCCACTTTCAAACACACCCACACTCTCGCACACAAACACACACATGCACACTCTCTCACACTCTCAGACACACATTGTCACTTTCAAACACACTCACACACCCACACACGCTCACACACCCACACACACTCTCTCACACAAACACTATCTCACACAAACACTATCTCACACACAAGCACACACACCCACTTTTACACACACACGCAGACACACACACTTCCATGCACGCTCCAATCAGCTTCCTAAATATTCCAGCTTTGATTTAAAGCAGGTAGTGGCCACTTTATTAGAAACATGAATTTGTGCTTCCACTAACTGGCCACTTTATCAGAAACACCAGATTGTTTGAGTGACTGTGTACGCGTGTGTGCGTGAGCGCGCTGGCAGTCTGTGCGGAGCTCCGTGTTGGCAGGCCGAGGCTGAGCTGGAATAATCTGTGTGCTGGATTGCTTCCCTCCACAGATGAGTCAAGAGGCCATTAGGCGCTCGGTATGAACGCTATTACTCCCCGGGGGAGGGCCAGACTGCCAAAGATCAGAAATCCCCTCTACCAGCACAAAGCAGCAGCTTCCGAGGACAAGCGTCGACAGGTTCCTCTCATATTTAGCCTCCACTCGAGTCGCCACCTGTTCCGCAGTCGTTATTATTGTTTTTCCATAAGAAGCGCGAGAGCTCCGTAAAGCCCCCATGTGTGTGCGTTTGCGTGTGCTCCTGTTTTCAAAATAATTACGGATGCAGATTCGGCGCTCTGGCCGGCTTTAAACCCAGTGGCATTTAGCGGGGCACATCACAGCAATCTGTGTTTTCATTTTAATTGTGTGCGGCTCATGCCAAACAGCCGAGAGAGAACGGAGGATGATGAATTCCAACAATGAAAAGCATTCAATTCCCATTCCGCTTTCTTTCTGCATAAAAGGCCAAAAGAGCTGCTTGTTTACCAGCTCTGCCCGCGAGAGGGACTTTCGGATCTTGGCCTGCTGAACGGAAAATTAGCTCAGAGCAAGCGACAGGCTCTTTCTGAAGGTGAACGCCCTCCAGCCTCCTCCCCGACTGCTGATGAATGTCTTACATTCTAAATGTGGGAAGTGTGGACTCAGACCGGCCAGCCTGAGCTGTAATCCGCAGGTAAACGTATCCGTTATGGAAGCACGTTATTAGTTACAGAACTCTAGTGTGACTCCGTTTAACACACACCCATAATTCCAGAGTTCTAAACCTGGAACTAGGAAGAATCTGGACCAAAAGCTTTAAACACCAGAACCGTCACATGACAAACCGGCTCCGTGAGAACGTCCTTTACCTGACCCTGTGGAGAAGGAGTTCCACTTCGGAAAAGCAAAAGGAGAACTGGGAGTTCCTGAAAAGCCTGAACTGTTTATTTCCAGCTCTGACATCCATAACTCGATTAATATAATGTGATTAAGATCCGATTCTTCACTCCCAGCAGGACGGACAGACGGGAACACTGGACCCCTGTCTATTCCGGAGCAGTGGAGATAGCAGGAAGATCTTCATCACTTCATTCAACAGCTGGAACTCTGTTCTTCCACATTTAACCGGAAGTTGGTAACTCTGTCGGAGCTGCCCCCAGACGTTGGTTGTTTGTGAAAAGTTCTGTTTGCTAGAACACAGACATTCCGTCATCTGACTGTGTTCGGCCGGTGAGGAACGGTTCCTGATCAGACCACGTCACATACACGCCAAATCATCTTCAGTCAGTAACGGCCTAAACGGGTCACATGATGCTGTATTCTATTATATAGTGTGGCTGTGGTAATGCATGGTTCTGGTCAGGAACATGTTCTAGAGCTTTTCCAACAGTACTTCCAAACCGCCCAGCAGTATTCCTCAGCAGCCAGTGGTCGTTAGAAGACCGGAACCGGAACCTGGAGGTTCTGTTTGTACAAACTGTCCAGCAAATGGCCCAGATCTCACTCACATTCTCCTCCTAACTGTCCGAATCTCCAGCAGCGCTTATGGAGGCAGTATCCCACCAATCACAAGCCTGATGTGGCTGGCCCCGCCCACACAGCTGTTCTAACATAATTCCTCCATCGCTCCTTCATCGCCAGCATTCCCCAAGTTCAGCTCCAGCAGTAGTCCAGCATTGCATACATATCAGAATATTAGGCCACGCCCAGGAAGTTCACTGATAACTCAGAATGGTAATACAGCGCTCGGCTCCTGCATCACGGAGACATGTAGGTGTTTCACAGTGCAGTGGATCAGCATGGGGGACCGGAGGGTTCCGTGTGCTGCTGTGATGTACTCTGTTACAGAAGCTGAAAGGAACCTGACGCTGTGACTCGCTCCGCTCTCTCCCTAAACTCCTTCTTAACCCCGCACCCTCCTCACCCCCTAACACTCCGCAGACACAGCTCGCTACTCAGTTTTGACTGACTTGGCATTTTGTGCTGGATCAAACGTCTCTGAAGTTCTTACCTGTCGTACAGGTGCTTAACTGCTTCCACCACTAACCTTTCCTGAACTGGGAATACAGAGGACTTTACAAAGGCTTAACTAGGAGGGAGTCTAAACACAGGCGCGTCATAACGGATTAATGAATGGATTTATAAAGGGCTAATGCTAACAGCTAAGCTAGTACATTCACAGGGATGTGATGTTCCAGGCAGTTCTTAGCATTTAGCATTAGCTAATGCTAACAGCTAGGAGAGCTATATAGACAGATAGATAGATACTTTATTGATCCTGAAGGAAATTTAGAAAAAAAAATCACTCACAATCTGGAAACCAGGCAGGGGTCAAAACACAGACTTATCCAGAACCTGGAGACAGGAAACAGAAACCTGGAGACAGGAAACAGAAACCTGGAGACAGGAACTAGGAGACAGGAACCAGGGGACAGGAACCAGGGGGAAGGAACCAGGAGACAGGCAAGGTTCAGACAGACAGGCAAGGTAATCCACAGAAACACAGAGACTCCAGCAGAGGGGTCTCAGAAGTCTTAATGAGTCCATAATGGGCTGCATAAATGGGTGGAGCAGGTGGAGCCAGAGAGCAGGAGGCAGGATATATCTGAAGCCATGTGCAATGCTGCGCAGGCCCAGAAGGGGGCAGTGTGTGACGCTAACAGCTACATGGTAATATAAGGTTCCATTCATTTTCTATGAGACTGGTTTCTGAAGCAGCTGCTTTGAACAGATGTATTTCTGGATGTGGCAGTAAAGATGCAAACCCACAGAATGATTCAGGAGGACGCGTGTCCACAGATCACAGGATGCTGAATGCGTGTTTCAGCCTTTCTTTGCTCTAATTGACAACCAGATCAATGGCTCTCCTCTTCTCGGCTGTGTTCTTTTAAATAGAACCGCGCACCATTAATTTACTGCGTTTGGGTGCCGTTCCTGCGCTCAGCTCTTTGTTCTCCTAGGAAATGAAGCGGCGACTGTTAGCCGAGACTCTTTACTCAGAATAAACAGGAGACAGGAATCAGAGTTCACAGAGAATCTATTTAGAAGATGGAGATTAGTTACATGCTGGTTTATGCACACGGTGCACCCAAAAAGGTTCCACATGCTACACCCACTCATCATCAGTAGAACAGCAGCACACAGTCCACTCACAGGACTGAAACTCGGTGTGTAGGTGTGACACGGTGAGACACGCTAATGATTCAAGTTTCACACTCGGCCGCACGTGACGTGAGCAGGGGTCGGTCTTATCTCTGTACCTGACTGACCCAACACCACCATCGCAGACCTCCAGCGAGTGGTGTCCTCCATGAGCCTGTTAGGGACTGTTGGGACAGCACCTCGGTGCAGACCGATTACGACCAGTCGGTTGCTGGACCTGAACTGAACACCAAACTGAAAACAGAAAGGCCCACTAAAGAGTCTCGGACCACTGACCACATTTATACTGCTACCAGGAAGACACGGGCGGCAGGAGCAAAGGAGCCGCCGTCCTCAGTCCGGGTCTTAAAGTGTCTAGACCTCCAGAATTCCCACTGGATCAGGACAGCAGGAGTGGGGCTCACCTCCTGGACCACCAGACATGGACCATTGAGGAGGTGGTGGGGAGGAAGGAGGGGGATGTCTGCACCTGAAAGCAGCAGAAGGACAAGGTGAGCAGAGACAGGTGAAGACGGGGGTTGGTCTGGAGTGAAGGAGCTCTGTGTACAAATGGCTCTAGTTCCTAAACGGTGCCCTGAGGAGCTGAAGGTCACTCCAGAACTAAACCTCCTCCTAAAGGACTAGAGTGTAGAATATAAGAAATTTGTGAATCGATCTTAATTGGTGTGTACACTGAGTGGTGAACAGACTGATGAAATGAAAGTGAAGTATGTCTTTCCGTCTCCTGTGAAGGTGTGATGGAGGAGGTACGAGGCCCTATGCCTGTGCAGTTGGGGTTCGGTTTCAGAGCAGGACTGAAAGTTCTCCCGTCCCTCTGTAATGGTGGGAGTAAAGCGGCTCTGGAATGGATTCTGACGGGAAGGGAAACTGTTCTGCATGATCCTTCACTGACCTCTATATATACTCCTC
>JAMWET010003946.1:0-76834 GCA_024036415.1 Prochilodus magdalenae | reverse complement strand
TGAATGCTACATGAACGCAGCTGATCTGATTCGAGGACCTTCGGACAGGTGATTGTGTCCTTCCTGTTGTGGCCTAAGCAGTTGGGCACACACCTCTACGTAGGTTATATGTGTCACGACAAAGTGTTAATGAATACCCTAGGGTAATTAGGTCCTAGACAGTTTCGTGTGGGTCTGACTTTGTGTACCATTGGTCCCTGGGCTTGTGACACTATATCGATGTATCAATGTGTCATACCATAGAAAGAATTCCAACTGCTGTATCATCCACTACTAGCATCTATCCAAGTTTAAATGGCAGCCATCATGTTTATAGTGCCGGCCCAAGAGTAATGCGCATGTTTAGAGGAAATAAGCTCCATGCAGGTCTGCTATATTCACGCCACTTTAAATATTGTCTCCTTTGATGTGGACAGACCTGCCACCACAGCTATGAACACAGATGGACGACCTAGACAGACTCCCCTCACCGTGTTTTACAGGACGCGACAGTGGCTAAATGGCTTTGCTTAGACAATTCCCAGTGATTTGTAAGTGACCCTTCAACACTGCTTCATGCAACCCGCGTTTCACTAGGTCCTTCCTGCAAACCATTGGAAGTGGCGCGGCTGTTTGTTACACGCACGCTGTTTAAATCTTCACATCTTCCTGGCTGAACAGACAGGCTGTCAAGAGAAAAGAGAAAAAGCCATTAAAGTAGCCTCTCCTGCACCGTCCTTAAACATTGGCCCGACGCGGAGCCCTCCACAATAGCCGCCAAGCCACTTCCAATAATTGCACACCGAGGCCACTATATAGAAGATAAATCTGCCTAGAGTCAGCACCGACCACGAGCAATAACAATGATGAATGCAAAGTCCTCGTGACACACCCGACACTCCCAGTTGACCTTTCATCTCCACGAATGCACTGGGTGGCGTTCTCCTGGGAATGTGAGTCCGGATATCAACGGCATGGCTGCGATCGAAGGTCCGTAGAGCCAATGAGGGAGTAAATTGCATTACAAATGGAAAGCCGCCTGTGTCCTTATCGGCACGCAATTTGTCCTGAGGCTCTGAGACACGCTTACTGAATTATCAGGTGTGATGGGAAGCATCATTCACTACAAGGCCTAATGCAGCCGCGCCTCCGGAGAGTGGAAAACAAGTGACAAATGGGAAAGGCCTTTATCAAAGACGGTGTCCTTGGGCTGTCGGGAGCACGTCTGAGAGAGAGATATTCCGTTATGCTGTTAATCTGTTCTGTATCAAAGATCAGCATCCATTTAGTCCAGCCGCAGCACGAGGCCGGTAATGGAGAAGGATCTGTTTGGCCTATGCTGAGACAGTGGGTGGAAAGAGGATGGACAGACTGCCGTGACGGAAAACCCATACTTGTCACTGAGAGAGACAGAGAGGAAAAGGGAGAACACGATGGAAGTCACATTGACCTCACGGTGCATCCTATTTGCATCCTGACTTTATTATCTGACTTCCAATGGAGCCTCCTGCTGGGAAAGGTGTTGGTTTGTAGATAACAGAGTGACCACAGCAACAAGCACTTAACACCACTGAAACGTTCACTGTGCACGAATTGGCTACGATCGCAATCTGCAGATTCAGGCTGTCTAAGGCATCATAAATGCAACCATCTAACAACAACCCAGGATACCATAGCAACTGCATATCAACACCCTGTCAACCAACACCAGGGATTACATAGCAACTACCTTGCAGGATCCTAGTAACCACAGCAACCACCTTGCAAAACTCTAGCAACAACCCAGGATACTATATCAACACTCTAGCAGCTTCCTGGGATACCATGGCAACCGCTCATCAACACCCTGTCAACCACTGGGCATAACATGGCAACTACCTAGCAGGATCCTAGTAACCACAGCAACCACCTTGCAAAACTCTAGCAACAACCCAGGATACTATAGCAACACTCTAGCAACCTCTTGGGATACCATGGCAACCACTCATCAACACCCTGTCAACCACTGGGCATAACATGGCAACTACCTAGCAGGATCCTAGTAACCACTGCGGATACCACAGCAATCACCTTGCAAAACTATAGCAACAACCCAGGACACCATAGCAACACCAGCAACATCCAGGGATACCGTGGCAACCACTTGACACCCTCTCAACAACTGGGCATAACATGGCAACCACCTAGCAACACCCCAGCAAGAGTCTGGCAACCTCCTGGGATACCACGGCAACATCCCATCAACCATTGGACATGATATGGCAACTAGCTATCAGGACCCTGGGAACCACCTGGGATACCATACCAACCACCTTGCACAACTCTAGCAACACTCTAGCAACTTCTTGGGATACCATGGCAACCACTCATCAACACCCTGTCAACCACTGGGCATAACATGGCAACTGGATACCATACCAACCACCTTACCAAACTCTAGCAACAACCCAGCATACCATGCCAACACCAGCAACCTTCTGGGATACCACGGCAACCACTCAACAACACCCTAGCAACACTGTAGCAATCACCTGGGAAACACCCTATAATAACACCCTAATAATCACTTGAGATACCATAGCAACTACACTAAAACTGCAGCCAAATGAAATACCATGGTAACCGCATGACAGCAACCAGGAACCACCCAGCAGCCGTTCAGTAACCAACACGTTCAATACTTTCCACACCCCCCCCAAACACGGAGACCACCTTAAAAAGGCAAAGCCCACTCAAACATTCACCAGGCAGTGTAGACCAACACCGTCAGGTGGTTAATGGGCCTGCAACAGTGGATCCCAATCCTGGTCCTACAGTACATCCTAGAGCTTTCTGTCCTCCCAGCACACCTCCTCCGGCGCACCTCCCCCGGCGCACCTCCTCCGGCGCACCTCCCCCGGCGCACCTCCCCCGGCGCACCTCCTCCGGCGCACCTCCTCCGGCGCACCTCCCCCGGCGCACCTCCCCCGGCGCACCTCCCCCCGAGGACCTCCCCCAGCGCACCTCCCCCAGCGCACCTCCTCCAGCGCACCTCCTCCAGCGCACCTCCCCCAGCGCACCTCCTCCACCGCATCTCCCATCAAACGAATCAGTTAATAAACGAGCTAAAGGTGAATCCCAGTGACGTTTACTTTTCGTTTCTCAACATTTCAGTGGTTGAGATTTGAGCAGGTCTTTCAGATCTGGGAACCAGAGGCCCATTTATATACCGTCCAGAACCAGCAGTGAACCTGCACGTGTCTCCTGAGTGGTTAAATACGAAAACCAGAAATTAATTCTAATTATATGGCATTAAAATGATGATACTGATAAACATTTAATGTGAGATCTTTCTGTGGGGAAACTTCTAGAGGTGGCCGTCTGGTTCCCATCACTACCACTGTGAACAAATCGGACTCTGCCAGCTTCTCTGGAACATTCCACACCAAACATCTGAACCAATTCATTATGGAGGACAGGTGATCGATCGGCTGCTCCGGGCTGGAAACACACGGAATGAGATAACTAATGAATACAGGATTAGCCAACATTTACCGTGACTGGGTTCTAACACATGGGGTCCAGTAAAATGCTTAGCAGCTTGGCAACGTAACAGACAACATGTAAAGAGTTTGGCTCCTATCACACGCATGATGGAGCACCGCTAGCTGCTCCGGAGACACCAATCTGGAGTAACGCAGATCCCACCTCATCTACTCTGTAGCCCAGCCTGCTGTTTTCCCTCTGGCTGCGACCCAGACTCTCCCAGTAGACCCGTTCCCAGCTTTCCCGCTGGAGTCCACGATCACGAACTTTGGCAGATCCAGTGTAGCGTCTTAGAGCTTTCGGCGTTGAAGGCATGCTGTGCCCGGTGACTCATTTGGTTAATAAGATTGAAGAAACTACAGCACCCGATATCTAGAACTCCCAGTAGATGTATGTATGTAAGCCGGAACCCTGAAAGCCGTACTCCGGAGTGCTGCGACGCTACACAGCCTTGTGTCCTGTTGCTGGTCTCCAAGGCCACCGAAAACCTGCCCGACAAGAAGGAACTGTTTAACCTGTGCTGGGGTCAAAGTGCTTGGTGTCGTTTGACTGCTGTGGATTGTGGTAATGGTTAGCAGCTCTACTGCGGATTTACCCCCCGCACTGCCGACGTCACCGGGCCCCTGCTCTAATGCATTCCTTACTGGAATCATGGACCTGATCACATTCAGTACCGAGCAGAACCTGTTTTACAGTATCTCTCCAAGACACTGGGCCCGTGTAGACTTTATCAGAAGAGTAGCTGCACAAATAGTTTCACAGCGACAGACAGAGAGAGAGGGACAGACAGAGAGAGAGAGAGAGAGAGAGAGAGAGAGAGAGAGAGAGAGAGAGAGAGAGAGACAGACAGAAAGAGAAAGAGAGACAGACAGAAAGAGAGAGAGAGAGAGAGAGACAGACAGACAGAGAGAGAGAGACAGACAGACAGAGACAGACAGAAAGAGAGACAGAGAGAGAGAGAGACAGAGAGAGAGAGAGAGACAGAGAGACAGACAGACAGAGAGAGAGACAGACAGACAGACAGACAGACAGAGAGAGACAGACAGACAGACAGACAGACAGACAGAGAGAGAGAGAGAGAGAGAGACAGACAGAGAGACAGACAGACAGAGAGAGAGAGAGACAGACAGACAGACAGAGAGAGAGACAGACAGAAAGAGAAAGACAGAAAGAGACAGACAGACAGTGAGAGAGAGACAGACAGACAGAAAGAAAGAGAGAGAGAAAGACAGACAGAAAAAAAGAGAGAGAGAGAGAGAGACAGAGAGAGACAGAAAGAGAGAGAGACAGAAAGAGACAGAAAGAGAGAGAGAGACAGAAAGAGAAAGAAAGAGAGAGAGACAGAGACAGACAGAAAGAGAGAGAGACAGAGACAGACAGAAAGAGACAGAAAGAGAGAGAAACAGAAAGAGACAGAAAGAGAGAGAGACAGAAAGAGACAGAAAGAGAGAGAGACAGAAAGAGACAGAAAGAGAGAGAGACAGAAAGAGACAGAAAGAGAGAGAGACAGAGAGAGACAGAGACAGACAGAAAGAGAGAGAGACAGAGACAGACAGAAAGAGAGAGAGACAGAGAGAGAGAGAGAGAGAGAGAGAGAGAGAGAGTGTGTGAGTGTCAAAGAGAGACAGATAGAGACAGACAAAGACAGAGATAGATAGATAGACAGAGATAGATAGATAGAGAGAGAACCAAAGAGGGATCTGGTACTGTTTTGGGTAAAAGCCGTTTGTGGGGCTCTATAGAACCACCTACAGCACCTTCAGTACCAATCTGAGGAACCAGACTCCTTAGTCCCAATGCCAAGACCCACCTGACTTTATAGAGCACCATATGTACAGGGGTCATCAACCAGTTCTCCATTTCAAACACACAGTGAACCATTAAACCGCAACTTCATGCTCTCATGATCCGAAAATCCTCCACTAAACCATTCACACCGCAAAACAGAGGAGCTAAACCCTGACCAAGCACGAACATGCACCGAGAACCTTCCACTGAACCGGGAACCTTAAATACGCTCCAGCCTAGAACTTACAGGGCGTCAGCGTGCAGACAGACACTGAGCGTGTAGGCCAGTCCCTGATGATAAACAAATCAGCAAGACAAAGATGAATCAGAATCAGAACCAGAACCGACAGCACATAAACACATCCGCATTACAACCACTGTACCAGACGACCACTGGGAGAGACAGAGGGCTACACAGCCACAGGGACTAACGCATAACACCTGGGAAGGGGAGGGGCATAAACTAATAACAGGTGAGGGGTGTGGCAAGAGGGCGGAGACAGGGAGGAGTCAGAAACCCAAATAAACAGAAGCACAGACATACTGGCAAGTAAAAGGATCTGGTAGATCTATCCACACTTGTGATTTTAACTCATTTCCTGACATTTTAAAAAATATTTTAAGTTTTAGATCAGATTTTTAAGATGTTTCTCAATAAATTGTCAGATTATTTCACTTGTTTCAAACAATTAGCGTAAAATAGGCTAAATTATCTGCCAGTATAGTGAAAAAATCTCTCTTTTAATTTATGTATAAAAATATTAATTAATAGAAAATGTTATTCATTTAATTTTATTTATTTTTTAGTGTTTTTTTATTTTATTTTAGTACTGAATTAAAATACAGGTCGATGAAGAACAAAATGACTCAATGAAATGTACAGTGCCTCCAAGTAGTATTCAACCCCCTGCAGATTTTGCGAATTTAACAAGTTGCAAATAAGTTAGAGCCTTCAAACTTTGAACAAGAGCAGCATTTATTAACAGATGCTTAAATAATACCTAACATATAAGTTGCTCAGGTAAAGTATAATACATTTTAAACATAAACATTAGGGTCAATTATTATTAAACCCCTCGGTTTTATATTTTGTGGAAAAAAACTTATTTGCAATTACAGCTATTAATTGTTTTTTATATGATCAGGCCAGCACAGGTCTCTGGAGTAATCTTGGCCCACTCCTCCATGCAGATCTTCTCCAAGTCATCTAGGTTCTTTGGGCACCTCATGTGGACTTTGATCTTGAGCACCTTCCACAAGTTTTCAATTGGGTTAAGGTCAGGAGACTAACTAGGTCACTGCAACACCTTGATAGGCCCTTTTCACACTTCCGCATTCTTTTATCCGGAAACACGCGCGAATGGGTAACGCTAGTTCCGCTAAACAGTAAACAGTGATGGCAGAGAACAAGAGATTTTGCAGTGTACCGAGGTGTTCGAACTCAAAACAAAAGCAGCCGTATCTCAGTTTCCATGGCTTTCCGGCTGACGGCGAGCAAAAAAAAAAATGGGTGTGTGCGATAAGGAGAGATGAAAGGGTAAACTTTGTGATTCGGCGCGGGAGTACCTTTGTGTGCAGCCGGCACTTCACTGCTGCGGACTACATAGAGGGAAGCTCGCGGCTGAAACCGGGTGCTGTTCCCACTCGGTTTCACTGGAACAATTTTTACGTCCCCCTCATAAGCTGTCAGCGTTTGAAAGAGCAAGCTCTCGCCGGGGAGTAGACGGGAGTAGAAGCCAACCGGCAGACCATGTATAACCTCAAGTTTGTGTGGCTCCTCGCTCTTCCTCATCGATCGGTAGCATCTAGCTCTGACTATCACCTTGTTGTCGACTATACTGGACACTGAGTAAACAATAACACTTTGCCTATCATTCCCGTGACGAGGATTAGCTTGTTGTGCTAGCGTGTTAGCAGGCATAGATGTAAACAAAGCTTGTGTTAGCTGACGTTACTTGGTTTGCTAGCTAACCTAATCGGGAGCTGCGAATAAGGAGCTAACTTCAGCCTCATAGATCACGTTAACTAAAGCAGTCAGTATCATTCATAATATTTACTATTTGCTTAAACTAGACATCCTCAAATTTCAGTCTTGACAGCGATGAAGTGAAATGTTTAATGGTCAGCCGGGAGTACAGGAACTTGTACTACCCAGCGTCGACGTATTTCCGTTTTTTTGTGAAAAGGGCCTATTTTTTCCCTCTCAAACCAGGCCTTGGTTTTCTTGGCCGTGTGCTTGGGGTCGTTGTCCTGTTGGAAGATGAAATGACGGCCCATCTTAAGATCCTTGATAGAGGAGTGGAGGTTCTTGGCCAAAATCTCCAGGTAGGCTGTGCTGTCCATCTTCCCGTGGATGCGGACCAGATGGCCAGGCCCCTTGGCTGAGAAGCAGCCCCACGGCATGATGCTGCCACCACCATGCTTGACTGTAGGGATGGTATTCTTGGGGTCGTATGCAGTGCCATCCTGTCTCCAAATGTTCCGGGTTTGGTTGGCATCAAAGACCTCAACCTTGGTCTCATCAGACCAGAGAACCTTGAACCAGTCTGCCTCAGAGTCCTCCAAGTGATCATGAGCAAACTGTAGACGAGCCTTGACATGACGTTTTGAAAGTAAAGGTACCTTACGGGCTCGCCTGGAACGGAGACCATTGCGGTGGAGTACGTTACTCATGGTATGGATTGAAACCAATGTCCCCACCGCCATGAGATCTTCCTGGAGCTCCCTCCTTGTTATCCTTGGGTCAGCCTTGACCGTTCGGACAAGCCTGGCCTCGGCACGGGAGGAAACTTTGAAAGGCTGTCCAGGCCGGTTAACACTAGCTCCATAAGCCTTCCACTTCCGGATGATGCTCCCAATGGTGGAGACAGGTAGGCCCAACTCCTTGGGAAGAGTTTTGTACCCCTTGCCAGCCTTGTGACCCTCCACAATTCTGTCTCTGATGGCCTTGGAATGCTCCTTAGTCTTTCCCATATTGACCATATTGAGTGCTGTTCACAAGTTTGGGGAGGGGCTTTTATAGTCAGATAATGAATCCAAGCAGGTGAAGCTCATTGTTCTTTATGCCTAAATTACTTCTAAATACTTGAGGGAACCCAACAGAATTCTGGTGGTTTGAGGGGTTGAATAATAATTGACCCTCTGATTGAACTTTTCACAATTTAAAAAAAATAATAAACTAAGAAATTAAATATTTTTTTGCTGCAGTGCATTTCACACATCCAGGCTGATCTACAGTCTAAATGTCACAAGGCTAAGTTATCTCCAAATGTGTAAACCTGCAAAATCTGCAGGGAGTTGAATACTACTTGGAGGCACTGTACGTGATATTAGTGGAGTATTTTTATGGTGCTCTATGGAAAAATGAGTAGGCTTTTATTTTAAAACTAGTCCTTAATCTCAGCATATTAATCTTAAACCAGGAAGCTGATTTAACTAAACTCACAACTAGGACCACAACAAACTGAGATCTGAGCTGTTAAAATCAAAGTGTCCTGGCATTTTGTGGATGGTGAAGCGTGTGGGAATCACTGAACCTTAACACCAAATTGGTATTTAGCTTCTTTATAGCTTCTTTTATTATTAATTTACTTAATTTTTAAAGACTGCATAAGTAATCGTGACATAAAACCCATATTCATACTCAGTTTAAGAACGTACCGTGAACTCAAAGAATGAAACTAGTCAGACAAATTTTTAAAAATGATTAAATTAATAAAAATGTGTATAATTTACAACACATTATTATTATTTTATTTAAAAAAACATTATTTGTTATTCATTATAAAAGCATTTATTAATTATAACAAATTAAATTAAATCTTGGCAAGCCTAGAACAAGTTGCAGCGTAGTTACACAAGTGTGAAGATATGTGAGCACAGCGTGGGTCAAAAATCCACCAGCGCATATTTACAGTTGCACTATGATTAATATGCGTCTCTCAATATGCCAACAATCTTACATGTGCAGGGTGCTTTTTAAAGCCAGGTGTAAATGGGGTCATCATGTTCAGCCACTTCAGATTCAGATTTATATCTACTGATCACATGGTAAGACTATATATATATATATATATATATATATATATATATATATATATATATATATATATATATATATATATATACACATACACACACACATACACACACATACAGATACACACACACACACACAAACATACACACAGATACACACACACACACACACACAGATACACACACACACACACACAGATACACACACACACACACACACACACACACACACACACACATACACATACATACACATACAGATACACACATATACACACACACACACACACACATACATATACACACACACACACAGATACACACACACACACACACACATACAGATACACACACACACACACACACACACATATACACACACACATATATATATATTATATATTAAATATATATTAAAATATATAACATATATATATTTAAAAAATTCAGATTTGACTCTTTACTGCCTCGAGTCTATACAGGTGTTAAATGATTCATGAGATCACACACTTTAATGAAACGCTATTTGTAGTAACTTGTGAAGTGAATCTTCAGGAGGCTTCATTGACTCAGACGAAGCCTCAGAGATGAGTAGTCCTGATGAAGTCGTGAGCTTTCAGGTCTCAGTATTGACTTAGCCTCACTATGTCGTTTACCTGGTTCAGGCCACCTTCTGGTTTTGTCTTTGTCTCGGCTGTAGCCAGACCTCGGTCCAGTGCTAGATAAACCCTTACACCATTGATTTAGACTCTACTGTAATTCCCTGTGCTCAACGTTAATATGGTGTTTAGACTATTAGCATGTGGAACCAGCACCGTATATACAGTGTTATGTGGTTATTAAAGTGTTAAATTAAATATTTTCCCAAATTATTGTATATATTTATTAAACAAACAAACTAATAATTTATTAATGTGAATAAATAATTATTTATAAATAATAATAATAATAATAATAATAATAATAATAATAATAATAACAACAACAACAACAAAACAATAATAATAATAATAATAATAATAATAATAATAATAATAATAATAATAATATATGGGATTTATTTTTAAAAGTTTTTTCTAATGAATAGATTAATGTTTGTATCAAAATATTAATAAGAATAAATACTTTTAAAATATAAAATAAATAAAAAAAAAATCTTTTTATTTTTAAATGATTTTTTTAAATTTCATTTCAGTTTTTAATCTGGCACCTACACCTAAAAATTTTATATTCAATTTATTATGATGATTTACAGAAGTTGACATAATCTTATATTTTATAAATATTATCCTCCTTATATATAATTTCTTTTTATATATATACATATATATATTATCCTCCTTATATATAAATGTATATATATATATGTAAGCAATTATATATAATAAGAAATTATATATAAGGAGGATAATATATATACATATATTTCTTTATTTATTTTTTACTACTTTAATATCAGCTGAAATATGTGACATGGTCTCTGTATTTAACCCTGTTACCTTCTTCCTCACACTTTGATTAATACTTTGTCATGAAACCCCGAAAACAAAATATCAATCTAGACCAACAAAATGTCGCAATTAATTAACCGGCATCTGGTCTCCTTAACCGGCTTCCCAATTGGGAAGTAGTCTCTACGGCACGCTAATGATCACCGATAAGTGGCAAAGCTCCTCTTGGCCATGGGGTTCTTAGGCAGTCGAGTTCACCCTCGACAGACTGCCTCATCCATCAGCTATTTGCCATTTTCCCTTCATGTCTATAAATATCTCTAATTAGCATCAGACATAGAGCAGCCCGGGTAAGAGCGAGGCAACGGTCCCTCTCCGTCACCTCGTCCCTACATTCTCCTCCTCTAGCATCAGCAGGGCTGCTTAGTAAGTGCTAAGAGGCATGGACAGGGTATATAAAGGCTTGTGAGGATGTCTCCCAGCACCAGACAGCCTCACCAGGCAAGAGGTGTATTCACGAGAAGGCCCATTCCGTCCTACGTGTAGTCCTTCAGCATTCCCAGCAGCATGGCAGATGACACCAAGACCACGAGCACCAGGCCACCGTTCTGCTGGGATACCACCTGGGCGCCTTCGAGCTATGGATGGCAGCCCAGTGTGCTCTACAGCCAGCACTTTGGCCTCCCTCCATTGTTGGACTCCAGAGACCTCAGCTGGATGGGGAATCTCTTCAGGAAGCTGGGGAGCTCCTCCTGGCCTGGCTACACCAGGGCCTCCGGGTCCCTGAGCATGAAGGTCCACAGGGAGTTGAGCGAAGGGGTGTCTGAGGTTTACGCCGAGCAGTGCAAGTGGACGGTTAGTCTGGACGTCAACCACTTCGCACCCGCCGATCTAACCATCAGGACGCAGAGCGGCTTCCTGGTAATTGAAGGTAAGGCTCACCGTGTTGTATTTCATCGTAGAGACCTTACAGAACACCAGAGCCCTATAATGAAGTACAGGAACCTAGCAACAGCTGACAAGATGGAAGAACGGAACCAGTATAGAACAAAACCCAACAAACAATCAACCACAATGAAATCAGAAGGGAAAGTGAGGAGAACCAGAAGGCGATAAAAAGTGAATTACTATAGCACCACAATGGGTTTAGAACAATAGTGGAACCCTTTGGGTGCTATACAGAACCATTTCTTAAAATTTCTTCCAAGAACCACATATAACAGGTGCTATATAGCATCAAAATGGTTTTCAACAATGGTGGAACCTATTTGGTGCTACATAGAACCACTATAGCAGGTTCCATATATCATTAAAATGGTTTTATTACAATAGCATAATCCATTTGGTGCTATATAGAACCAATTCTTAAAGGTTCTTTCAAGAACCACTACAACAGGTACTGCATACCGTTAAAATTGTTTTATAACAAAAGTGGAACCCTTTTGATGCTACTTAGAACCACTATAACGGGTACTGTATACCATTAAAATAGTTTTATAGCAGTTGTGGAACCCTTTTGGTGCTATATAGAACCACAAAACAGGTTCTGTATACCATTAAAATTGTTTTATACCAATAGTGGAACCCTTTTGGTGCTACATAGAACCACTATAACAGGTACTGTATACCATTAAATTTGTTTTATAACAACTGGTGCTATATAGAACCATTTCTTCAAAGTTTTTCAAAGAACCACATATAACAGGTACTATATACCATCAAAATGGTTTTCTAACAATGATGGAACCCTTTTGGTGCTATATAGAACCACTATAAGAGGTACCCTATACCACTAAATAGTTTTATAACAATAGTGGAACCTATCTGGTGCTATATAGAACCATTTCCCAAAAGGTTTTCCAAGAACCACATATAACAGGTACTATATACCAGTAAAAAAATTTTATAACAAAAGTGGAACCCTTTTGGTGCTACTTAGAACCACTATAACAGGTACTGTATACCATTAAAATAGTTTTATAGCAGTTGTGGAACCCTTTTAGATCTACATAGAACCACTAAACAGGTTCTGTATACCATTAAAAATGTTTTATATCAATAGTGGAACCCTTTTAGTGCTACTTAGAACCACTATAACAGGTACTGTATACCATTAAATTTGTTTTATAACAATTGGTGCTATATAGAACCATTTCTTCAAAGTTTTTCAAAGAACCACATATAACAGGTGCTATATACCATCAAAATGGTTTTCTAACAGTGATGGAACCTTTTTGGTGCTATATAGAACCACTATAAGAGGTACTGTATACCGCTAAATAATTTTATAACAATTGGTGCTATATAGAACCATTTCTCAAAAGGTTTTCCAAGAACCACATATAACTGGCACTATATACTAGGAAAATATATTTTTAGAACAATGATGGAACCCTTTTGGTGCTACATAGAACCACTATAACAGGTACTGTATACCATTCAATTTGTTTTCTAACAATTGGTGCTATGTAGAACCATTCCTTCAAAGAACCACATATAACATGTACTGTGTAGCATCAAAATAGTTCTATAACAATAGCAGAACCTTTTTTGTGCTATATAGAACTGTTTTTAAAGTTTCTTCAAATAACCACATAGAACATGTACTATATTATAACAAAAGGGGAACCCTTGGATGCTATATAGAACCAATTTTAAAGGTTCCTCCAAGAACCACATATAACATGTTATATATATATAGCATCAAATGGTTAAAATGGTTTTAGAACTATAGTGGAACCCTTTTTGGTGCTACATAAACCATTTTTTTACCATATATAACAGATACTGAATCAAGAATCATTGCATGGTTCTATACACTCATGGTTCTTCAAGAAAATGGTTCTAATTCTAAACGATTAATTCTCTGGTTCTAAAGGGATCTTTGGATGGTGAAACTGTTCTTTGAAATTGTTTCTTGTATATGGTTCTAGATAGAACCCTTTTAAAACGCTTTTGCTGTTGCTTACAAGTTTGAGACTGTTTGGTACAAGGTTCAAAAGGTTCTCCATCAACCTGACAGACCAATCAACCATGAACAGAACCAGAATAGAAAGAAATGGTTGGATTTATAACTTAAGGGTCTAAACAGAACCGCTACCTTTACTAAAGGATCTGTGAAGAGTGATAATGGCTTAACAGCTTGAAGACGTTTAAGGTGGTATGTTGTGCATGCAATGGAATGGTCACCGACCTCCCAGGAGATCCACCTTCAATAACCGTTAGAACCAGAAGGAGCCCTGGATATTGCATCAGGCATGCTTTGCTATTGGAATTTCCTTCTGCTAATAAAGTACTAGCCTTTGGCGTCACGGATAGCACCATAACACTGTTATCGCAATATCAGGCTGAGCTCAGCTTTTCAATATTAAATGAATGCGTCAGTCATTCTTTTAGTTTCTTCATTCCAGCTTTCCGTTTAGTTGTTCCAGCTCAGATGCGACCCGGAATTCTCACTTGAGGGGCAATGACAGGTTTGGAGTCTGACGAAATAGGCAGGAGGTCAAACGAGTCACCTTTTGGTTTAAGGTGGTAGAAACATCAGGCTCCAGCAGACGCTGGTGGGTCTATGATTACCTGCAGGGTGTGAGTGACGGGATCCATAGATTGGGAAGAGGTGCTACAGTGCAGGGAATGTCTCGCTCCATATGTGGGAAATGGCTCCAGAGCAGATGTCAATGATTGGCTAGGAGGAGGGACTGCATTTGGGCATGGCCAAAGACCATAGTGTGAAGGAAGTAGCTGAATCTGCAGGTGTATGGAAGCGTACGGTCATCCAGGTCTACCAGCAGTGGCTAAAATCCCAGTCTACAGGGAATTCTCCTCGGAATTGTGCCAGGGAAGGCATCCACCAAATCTGGCCCAATCGCTCAATTCTTTGGTGTGGGAGTATCTGAACGCAGTTGACGCTTTTGGGTTAGCCTTAGTCGTAAGTCCTAGATCCCTTGCTGCCTTTCTACAAAATGAGTTGTAGGCCACATCAACTTCAGAGGACTGATGTCTGGTTTGAGGTCTGGGGAAGAACTGATGTCGGTTCTCCTTATAAGGGTTCTATTAGTGTTTCAACCCATAATGAGATTTTTC
Organism: Prochilodus magdalenae; assembly: GCA_024036415.1. Taxonomy (NCBI): domain Eukaryota; kingdom Metazoa; phylum Chordata; class Actinopteri; order Characiformes; family Prochilodontidae; genus Prochilodus; species Prochilodus magdalenae. The sequence goes on along the minus strand of JAMWET010003946.1, from coordinate 61,970 downwards.
CGGAATGGGTGGGGAAGTCCATGAATGCCTCATTCCCTAACCCCCGGTCTCGACTGTCTGACCCCCAGGTAAGCACGAGGAGAGGCAGGACGAACATGGCTACATCTCCAGAAGTTTCATCAGGAAATACAAGTAAGTGTAAGACACACCTTGAGAAGACTCGTTTGAGCTAGAACCCCCATTGGACATAGCATTGATGAGGATTTTAATTTGGCATCGTGCCAGGCTTCCTTTGGGCGTAGATGCAGAAACCATCCAATCTTGCCTGAGCGGAGAAGGAATCCTTACGGTCGAAGCCAAGTTGAGCAGCGCCCCCCAGCCGGCTGACGTGGCTATTCCGGTGCAGGTATGGCCCGCCGTGAGCCTTTTCACCATCCCATAAGTCTACTTTGCCACTTTTCACCTTCACAAGCCAAACAAAGTGTATTATTTAGACGAGCCTTTATATTAACTTTCCGGGTTTCGTAACCCGCCTTTGCCTTAGGAGAAAAAGTCCAATTATGGGATTTTGCAATACAAGAGAGACCCCAGAGAGAGCTCAGGTGTTTGGAAAACGAACCGGCACAAAGACAGAAGGCATTTACCGCGTGCCGGGAATGCGCGTGTTGCAATTGTTTACCCAATGCAAGATTTCCATTCCTTGAGTCAATTTGCAGCAGCACGCCTGTTAATTGGCTGCAAGGGGCGGAATACGCTTTCTTCCCAGAGCCAAAAGGGATTTCCGAAATAATTAGGAGGTATGCAGTCCTAGAGTCGGCTGCAAAAGTATGATGTCTAAATCTGTATAGCAGTTTATAAATTAATCGCCCTCCTTTTTTCCCCCAATTACCAGTTTCATAATTGTTCTAATAACCAACCAAAGTGATTAAATGGAACTGTGTTTCGCCCTTGGAGGGATTGCTGCCCTTTTCCCGCAACCCTGGAAAATTAATCATGTCGGTGTGCAGAGCCTCTGGCATTTAGTGGGTCTCCAAGTGGCATTTTAAGCTCCTCGACTCCATCTGAAAACCGCTTTCCCCCCTCCCCACCGTTTGTGCCACAGGTGGAGGTGGCTACCCTTGAAGACAAACAAGAAGAAGGCCTTCAGGGTGAGGAGGCAGCTGAAGGGGACGAGGATGCTACCCAGCCCACCGTCCCTCCTGAACCTGAGGAGAAGCCAGAGGATGAATCTCTAGCCCAGCAGACGGGCGATGACGATAGGCTTCATCCCACAGGTGATGTACCTGCTGGCAACACCTCCGAATAAACTTCGTCCAAACAAGCTACAACAGTTTCGAGAGAGAGAGAGAGAGAGAGAGAGAGAGAGAGCGGGGAGAGAGAGAGAGAGAGAGAGAGAGAGAGATGGGGAGAGAGATGGGGAGAAAGAGAGAGAGAGAGACGGGGAGAGAGAGAGAGAGAGAGAGAGAGAGAGAGAGAGAGAGAGAGAGCAGGGAGAGAGAGAGAGGGAGACAGGGAGAGAGAGAGAGGGAGACGGGGAGAGAGAGACAGAGAGAGAGAAACAGGGAGAGAGAGAGAGAGAGACGGGGAGAAAGAGAGAGACGGGGAGAAAGAGAGAGAGAGAGACGGGGAGAGAGAGAGAGAGAGAGAGAGAGAGCGCGAGCAAGAGAGAGAGAGAGAGAGAGAGAGAGAGAGACGGAAAGAGAAAGAGAGAGATGGGAAGAGAGAGAGCGAGAGACGGGGAGAGAGAGAGAGAGAGAGAGAGAGAGAGAGAGAGACAGCAAGAGAGAGAGAGACAGCGAGAGAGAGAGACGGGGAGAGAGAGAGAGAGAGAGACGGGGAGAGAGAGAGAGAGAGAGAGAGAGAGAGAGAGACGGGGAGAGAGAGAGAGAGACGGGGAGAGAGAGAGAGAGACGGGGAGAGAGAGAGAGAGAGAGAGAGAGAGAGAGAGAGAGAGAGAGAGAGAGAGAGAGAGAGGAGAAGAGAGAGAGAGAGAGAGAGAGAGAGAGAGAGAGAGAGAGAGAGAGAGAGAGAGAGAGAGAGAGAGAGAGAGAGAGACAGAGAGAGATGGGGAGAGAGAGAGAGAGAGACAGAGAGTCAGAGAGAGACGGTGAGAGAGAGAGAGAGGGGGAGAGAGACGGGGAGAGAGAGAGACGGGGGAGAGAGAGAGAGAGAGAGAGAGAGAGAGAGAGAGAGAGAGAGAGAGAGAGAAAGGGTGGGGGGTTACTATCATAATTTAGGGATTCATAAACTCTTTAATAAGCTACGGAGCCATAAACCGATTATTCCGCAATCATATTACGTTTGGCACTGAGCCAGCCTCTTCCCAATTTCTCCCTCACAGCTCCCACCCTGGACGAACCCAGCCCAGGCGGTGCTGCAGAGGGCCAGCAGGAGGAAAAGTCTCAGACAGAGCTGATACCGGAGGAGAAGGAACAAGAGGAGGTCTCCGAAGAAAAGGCCGAGGATGCCGGTGAAGCCCAAGAAGAGGTGGAGGAGCCTGCAGACCAACCCGAAGCTACTCAGGCTCCGGACGCTGTGACCCCCCAGCTGGAGGAGAAAGCCGAAGCTGAGGCAGACGAAGAGTTCCAGGAACCAGTGGAAGAAGAGGAGGCCCAAGTTCCTGAAGCTGAACTCGAACAACCTGCCGTCGGGCAAACTCAGGAGGAGATCCCCTCCCAGCTGGAGGTCCAACCACAGGTGGTTCTGGAGGAGAAGTTGGAGGTCAAGTAGAGTGAAAATGAACCCCAGCTCATCTCTGATTCCAGTAGTCTGTTCGTCGGTAAACTGACCACACTTGTCTGAGAATTTGCTGTAACACGGAACCTTTGAGCACTAATAAAGCTGCAGCGCATGAAACCGTGCGGTTCTTTATTGGTTCCACCAGAGCTGTGCCGAGTGAGCCGGACAGAGAGGCCCGAGGTGGGGATGGGTTTGTTAGGGCATTGCTAGGAAATGAGACAACCTGAGATTCAACACTTGGCATCAGTGACAACCTCTGATGCAATGGACAAACTCTGATTAGTGTTTTCCCTTCTTAACTCCACCCAACACCCACCCATGTCCAATCCCACCCCACTCAACTCCACTCCCATCAAACACCAACCCACCCAACTCCCTTCACACTGCATCCTACCCCATCCCAGCCTCAAACACTTCCCACACCACCCAACTCCCATCCCACCAACCTCCACCCCACCCTGCTCTACTCCTTCCCACCTAACTCCACTCCCATCCCACCACACCCTACTCACACTACGCTTCCAAACACACCATATCCCACTGCACCCCACAACACCCCACCCCACCCAACTCCCTTCACACTGCATCCTATCCCATCCCACTGTCAAACACTTCCCACACCACCCAACTCCCATCCCACCAACCTCCACCCCACCCTGCTCTACTCCTTCCCACCCTACTCCACTCCCATCACACTCCACTTCCTGCCCACCACACCCTACTCACACTACGCTTCCAAACACACCACACCCCACTGCCACCCCACTCCCATCAAACACCAACCCTCCCAACTCCCCTCACACTGCATCCTACCCCATCCCATTCTCACTTCCCACACCACCCAAGTCCCATCCCACCAACATCCACCCCACCCTGCTCTACTCCTTCCCACCCTACTCCACTCCCATCAAACTCCACTCCCAGCCCACAACACCCTACTAACACTACACTTCCAAACACACCACATCCCACCCCACCACCTGCCACCCACACTTGCAATCCTACCACAATCCCATTCTCACTTCACTCCACTCCCAATCCACCAACATCCACCCCACTGCTCACACCCCTACTCACACCCATCACTTCCACACTTCCAAACACACCACATCCCACCCCACTGCAGCCCACAACACCCCACTGCACACCATCCCACTCAACTCCACTCTAATCACACCCCATCACACACCAACTCACCCAAATCCCTTCACACTGCACCCAACTACATCCTATCCAAATTCACTGTCAAACACTTGCTACACCATCCAAGTCCCACCCCACCTACATTCACCCCACACTGCTCTACTCCTTCCCACCCTATTCCACTCCCATCACACTCCAATCCCAGCCCACCACACCCTACTCATACTCCACTTCCAAACACATCACACCCCACTGCCACCCCACTGCACCCCACCGCACTCAACTCCACTCCCATCACACACCAACCCACCCAACTCCCTTTACACTGCATCCTACCCCATCCCACTCTCAAACACTTCCCACACCACCAAACTCCCATCACACCAACATCCATCCCAGCTTGCTCTACTCCTTCCCACCCTACTCCACTCCCATCACACTCCACTCCCTGCCCACCACACCTTACTCACACTACACTTATAAACACCCCACATCCCACTGCCACCCCACTGCACCCCATCACACCCACACCACTTAACTCCACTCCCATCACACTCCACTCCAAGCCCACCACACCCTACTCACACTCCAGTTCCAAACACATTACACCCCACCCCACTCAGATCCACTCCCATCAAACACCAACCCACCCAACTCCCTTCACACTGCACCCCAATGTATCCTACCCCATCCCACTCACAAACACTTCCCACACCACCCAACTCCCACCCCACCCTGCTCTACTCCTTCTCAGCCTACTCCACTCCCATCACACTCCACTCCCAGCCCACCACACCCTACTCACACTCCAGTTCCAAACACACTACACCCCAATGTCAGCCCACCCCACCCGCTCTGAAACACTGCCCATCACATCCAACTCTACCCCACCGCACTACCAACTCACTACACTCCCCACCCCACCACACTCCACCATACTCCCAACCTACCCCACCCAACCCTAAGAAGTACATTTTAGGAGCATGCATGCCTACCATGAGCCTCTGTGCATGTCTGCCTATTCAGGCTCTGGCCCTGTTTCACACGCTAAGCAATAAAGAAACCCCAGGCCCTGTAGGTCTACTACCGTCACAGGAGATAGTGCCAGAAGAGCTTTGATTAATCTGGCAAGGCTACATGCAGTGGGCGAATCGGTCAGTTAAGCAGAGGAAGAAGACTTCCCTCTATTGCTTTCCCACCACGGTCACGTCGGCGGGATTGTACGCGAGCCAAGGCGCTCTGAATAAGCTTCGCACTAATCCGTCACCCAATTACTGCCGCCGCGCAGAGACAACTCCCCTGGACAGGCTCCCAAAGCGTGGCTCGCTCGCTCCAAACCGCAGCCAACAAAAGGCACATATGTGAGAGAGGACACTGGCAGAAAGAGAGGGCTGAGAGCTTTATTACTCTCAAAGAGAGCTCAAATTAGAAGAGGTGAAAACTGTGGAATGAGTAGAAACCAAATGATTTCTCACACTGTGAACACCAACCCTAAATTGTGCTATTAGTCATTGTTAGCCACATTAGCATCGTTTGATTGAAGGGTGCTTTTAGAGCAGATTTGTCCAGCTCCAATTCTGGAAGACCTAAGCCAGGTACAGTTGATTACCCAGCTCAAACACCTGATACAGCTGTTCATGTTATCAGCTCCACTGACCATATAGGAGCCCTCTGTAGTTCTACAGTTCCAGACTGTAGTCCGCCTGTATCTCTGTATACTCTATAACCCTGTTCTTCAATGGTCAGGACCCCCACAGGACCACCACAGAGCAGGTATGATGTGGGTGGTGGGTCATTCTCAGCACTGCAGTGACACTGACATGGTGGTGTGTTATTGTGTGTGGTGCTGGTGTGAGTGGATCAGACACAGCAGTGCTGCTGGAGTGTTGAGACACTGTGTCCACTCACTGTCCACTCTATTAGACACTCCTACCTTGCTGGTCCACCTTGTAGATGGACAGTCAGAGATGATAGCTCATCTGCTGCTGCACAGTGCAGTGTTGGTCATCCTCTAGTCCATCAGTGGGCACAGGACGCTGCCCACAGGATGCTACTCACCGGATGCTGCCCACAGGACGCTACTCACTGGACAGTGTTGGCTGGGGGACGATTCTCAGTCCAGCAGTGACACCAGCACAACACATATGATATGAAATTATATTAAAGTGGTAACATACTTTCAATCAAGTGACCCAGAAGAGGTCAAACCCAGGAGAGGATGTCAGCGAAGCTGCCGATGATTGGAGTCAGCTGGGCTAAAATTCCGGAGACCTAAAGCAGAGCTAATTGGACGACTGGGGACATGTGGGTGTGACATCATCAAGCGATGCCCTCTGGGAAGTTGAGTCCAGAGGAGCCAGGAAACATGGAAGCATGACACTAAAAATATATCGGTAGATTGGCATCGTGTAGCAATATTCATTAGTTGCAGCCCACTCCTTTCCAAACCAGACCTGGGTTTAAACTCAGGCCTGTGCTGCACTGGTGCAAGCCTTTACAAACCACTGGTAAATCTGCTTATTGAAAATTTAACCTCTTAACGTTTTTTTTTTTGTTATACTAACATTGACCAAACATACACTTTGCTAGTAACCACAGCCATATGGCACTATGTTATTTTACACCTATTCAGAAATGTTAAGACATTTTGTAAAACCCAATAAAGGCGAGAATTCTGTGATTTGATTATTCTCCTGTACATTGTTTCAACTGACAACAGCACAAGAAAAACATTTCCAATGTTTCCACTGGCCAACTTAATTGCATTTTGTAAATATAAACTAATTTAGCCTGCCACACACTCAAACATTTGGGAACAGAAGCGTGTTTGCTCCTGTGTTACATCACCTTTTTTAATGGTTTGGGAACTGAGGATACCGTTGGTTCCACTTTTGCAGGTGGAAGTTTGGTTTATTCTTGCTTGAAACAAGACTTCAGCTGCTGAACAGCGTGTGTCATACATGTTCAGTAGGAGACACACAGAACTCAACGTCCATTGTTTCACGAAAACAAGCTGAACCGTAGACTCATCTGACTACAGCACACATGTCCACTGTGGTTTGGTCCATCTAGGATGTGCTCAGGCCCAGAGAACGCGGCGGCGCTTCTGCATGGGATTGATGTATGGCTCTTTCCAAGAGTTTCAAGCTGCCTTTTTGGTTGCAGCTGCTGAATTCCTGAGCCCATATGGCCATGTTTAACACAGTAGAGCGACAGGCTCAAAGGTCACATTGCACCATATTATGCATGGTTGATGGTTGATATATTTCTTTTGACCTACTTGATCATTTTCTCATGAAGTTTGGCATAAGGTAGTGAGCCGTGACCCATCATTGCTGGCCGACTGAGCCTTTGTTGAAGCTCAGTTTATATCGACTCATGCTCTGTTCACTTGTTACCAGTTCACCTGCTGATTGTGAAATGTAAAAATGGAATATAGATAGATAGATAGATGGATAGATGGATATTTTATTGATCCCGAAGGAAATTTAGCATATGGTTTAACCGTAATAAAATAATTTTAAAAATAATAACTCTTAAATTAACTTGAACTGTTAATTTGTGTTACAGACATCAAATATTAATTGATTTATATTTATTTATTCTGATCTAATTGGTAAAGCCATTTCTGTGAGAGGAAAAAAGTCAATTCTTTGGGGGTGAGCCTACCAGGCAAGCGGTGGCTGGGGTGAAACGCACAGCGAGCATGGTTCTAAAACCAGGCTTCTGGAGGTCATTAGTGATTTTCTAAATCAACAGATCTAATACAATATCTGATCTGGAGTTTGGGAGACATGGTTCCAGTAGTGTAGAGAATCAAACAGAACTGAGGAATTTTGGTCCAACACAAACCCAGAACCTGTACAACTAGAGACACTGATCAGTTTCAGGTGGGCTCTTAAATTATTATATATATATATAAACTGTATTTTTTTTCTATATTTAGAACTGAATTTTCCCCTAATTGGATGTACTTGTGGTCCAGGAACAAGTGGCAGAGTAAGAAATGCATTGTACAGTGTAACTGCTTGTTTCTCTGGGCATATGACAGTAAACTCAAATCTTCTGCCAGTTAAATCAAGGTTCAAGAGATTTACCAAATCAGAGAATCTTGGTCTTATTGCATTTTACAAAATGTCCTAGACTTTCCAGAAATGGGGTTTATATAACACTGTAATATATTACATTGCATAGTGGAATAAATGTAGACACTGGTAAGGAGACAATCTCAGTAAGACATTTTATTTTATCATTTCTATAATTTCTCAACTTACAAACTCTGTATTTACAGTGGCATGACCATCAGAAAAAAACATCCGCTGAGAAAATACCAACCTTAGGAACTGAATTTTTTTTCCACTAGAAATTTCCCCACAGATAAATAAAAGGCTAGAAATTGTAAATGCATTTAGTTATAAAACACAGCAAATCTTAACAAGAAAAACAAAAAATGCAAGAAATAAAGAAATAAAACCATAAAACAGTGAACCCCAACAGTCAGGACCGTGCACAGGAGCTTCAGGTAACATTCAAACAGAACTCATACCGAGAAAACACACCTTGGCCATCGTCGGAATTGTATCCAAAGGGATGTTTTCTGGGTAGAGATTCCGGCTCCTCCTGGAATTGCCCTGGAAATGGTGATCCTTAACTATAAATCACAGCAGGACTTTTACAACTTTAGCAGGAAGGTGGAGAAAGTCCAGGCCACAGGGCTAGAGCTGACCCTTTTCCAACTTTCACCTCACAACTTTCACTTTACTGAAGGCTCTGTCTGCTGAACCTGAGGCAAACTGCTCTGAAAGTTGTACTGGTATGTGCATCCACAAATGAAAACCCCTAGGCAAGCATTAATTATAGATCTGCAGATGTGCACAAGCACAGCAGCTCAACGAACACGGAAACTTGGCAAAATGGGCATAACCAACTCAAGGCCCTAACTCAAGAATCACCAGCCTTCCTCCTGTCGACCCACCTTCCTACAGAGTTTACTTCCAGATGCAGACCTTTAGAAGACCTTGATGAAGAAGCGTGGAAGCCTAACTCTGCAGGAAGGCAGGTTTCCAGGGGCATCGTGTAAGCCCAATGGCATAACTAGTTTGTCGTAATGCTCGTCACATGATATTTCAAGTCAGGAGTAGCAGTAGGAATTCGCTTGGAGCCAACATCAAGTCCACATGGTCTTCCCTGACCAGACTGGCCATACTGAGGGCTGCTGGGCCACGTTCTAAGCCATGGTGGACTCCTGTGGCTTGGCCTCAGGCTCGTCCGTGGGCTCTGCGGGGGTTTCGTTGCAGTAGAGGTAGTAAGGAGGCGTCTGCCGTGACTCGATGATCAACACGCCTTCCGGAGACAGAGAGGCAAAGACTGTGAGGGGGTCCACATCCAGGGGGATCCTATGGAACAGGAGAATGTGTGCCATGTTATTATGATGGACATTTTGCCATGATAAAATAATAACCAAGGTCATCAGTAAGCGCTATACCCCACACTTGCAAAAGAGGGCAGTATAACTGGTCGTGTACATACAGTGACTACAGAGCATCTAGCGTTCCAGGCTGTGCAGCAGCCATGTTTATTCCTTTCCCAAGAAACCAACCAACAGCAAGCATGATATTCATCGGTACACAAGGCTTACGTTGCTTCCTATAAGCCGGTTTCCTAATCTAATGTTCCTTTCCAAGCTACAACTTGTACAGGTGCCAGAATGTACCTGCAGCAGCATTTAAGGTGGAATGGAAAACTTGCAAATCAAGCTAGGGAATGGGAACTTCAGCTCCCACGTCTTTAACAGGATCCCGGACAACTGTAATCCTGCTGACTACACATTTCCCTGCAGAGAGTTTCCCAAGCTCTTGGGCAATATGAAGTAGCTCGGCTCTGTATTTGAAGAAACTGAAGAGAGGAGCAACCCCAAAAACAGCCTGTAAATAGCAGCCATGCTGTGTGATTGCATCCGTGTTTGCCATGTTGAGGCAGATCATCTTGAACTGAGAGTTCCATAGTAGGGTTGGTGGCCAGTAGCTAGCATAGGAACCATTCCCCAAGCTAACTATATAGAATGAGGGTAGAGCTTATATAGAGCTGTGTGTGATCATCAATGGCGCCGTCTCATTGTAAACCAGCCAATCAGAGCCGAGCTCATCTAATTATTCATGAGCTCACCAAAAAGGGAAACAGTTCGTTTCATTCTAGGACCAGATCATAGGGTGTAAAACTGAATCGGCCTACCAAAGTCACCAAAGTTCTATGTAGAAGATCAGAGAACCGATGAAATCCATTCGATGGCACTTCCGACTATTAGAGAGAGTGTTCACAGTGATGCTTGCTCTACCATTTCAGTAGCATGATCGGTTTGCACTGTGAACTCCTTCCTGTAGGTCACGCCCCTAAACACTGTGCAACATCCACATTTATAGAGCAGGTTTATAGACTTGTAAGCTACAGGCTTATGAATTATAGTCACAATTCCAGTAGAGCCAGCACTGAACTGGATCAAGAGGTTATGCTGAAGGTCTCTCGGCGCTTCTTATCATGTCAGCTAGGTGTAAAAGTGGGAGTGAGGTATTCCGAAGCAAGTCTCATAATGCTCATTCGCCTTTGCCTTTGAACAAGCTTACTGTTTCAGCTTTGCACTCGCTCATGGAGGGGAGATAACTTATAATGCGTTTTCCAATATCCGTTTAAATGTCGTATTTGCCACTCCTGGAGAGCATGGAAAGGAGAGAGCGAGAGAGAGAGAGAGAGAGAGAGAGAGAGAGAGAGAGAGAGAGAGAGAGAGAGAGAGAGAGAGAGAGAGAAAGAGAGAAAGTGCTGCAGGTGCTGAGTAATAGAGTCTGTTCCCAATTACGACAAATCGCCGCCTGATGCAGAGTTTATCACCTGAAATTTCCATCTGCAAACTCTCCTAATCAATGTGCCAGACTGGCACCAGCCATTTTAATGAGAGGAGAAAGACTAAGAGAGAGAGAGAGAGAACGAGAGAGGAGGAGAAAGCGAGAATCTGCTGGCCTGAGTGCCTGGATCACCATAAACTAAGGCCGGCTCTGCAGGGAGAGGGAGGAGCACGCTTTGGACATGAATGAAGGGTGATGTCATGCACTGCTGATCCCCAGCTGGTCTCCTGTAAGCGAAACGGGAGGAGGAGGAGGAGGAGAAGATTCTAGACCTGGCACGGCACATTCTGACATGGGAGGAGGAATGCAAATGTGGGGTGGGCAAACATTCTAGAACGGTAATGTGAGGTATGGAACATTCTAGATAGGGAATATTAAAAGGTGGAACACTCTGGAACGGCGATGGGTGGTGTAGAAAATTCCCGAACAGGAATGCCTGGCACAGAATGTTCTACAACGTGCCGGAGAGAGCACTCTAGAATGTCAGTGGGTGGAAGAGAACCGTCTATAAATCAGATGGGAGGTATGAAATATTCTAAACTGGGAATATGAGGTACAGAACACTGTGATAAGAGTACGTAGAACATTCAAGAAAGAAAATGGGTGGTATAGCATGTTCTAGAGGGTACAGAAGATTCTAGAATGTGAGGTATGGAACATTCTGAAATGGGGATATGAGGTAGATAACAGTTTAGAATGGGGGCTGATGGGTAGAACATTCTAGAACAGGAACGATGGGGCAAAATGTTCTAGAATGTTAATGAGTAAGCATTTTAGAATGTGAATGTGTGGCATAGAACAGTCTAGAAATTGGACTATCGGAATATGAGGTATAGAACATGGTGAATGGAGCATGTAGAAAATTCCAGAACAGGAACGGGTGCTACAGAATGCTATATGCATATATATCGTCGCTGCCCAAAAAAAAAACAGGTATCTCCAAAAAGGCAACTTTAAAGGAGAGGTCAAAAATTTCATTTAAATGGAAGTCAATGGAACCAGACGTCTTTCTAAGCAGTTTTGGGCCATTTCTGTTGGTCCATTCTTCACGAAATTTCCACACAGTGTAAACAGTAGCTCGTGTGATCCAATGAGACATAAAAGTCAAAATCAACAAAAATGGAGATACATGTTTTTCATTGGACAGCGACGATACGAGGTGTGGAACATTGTAAAAAAATGGGAATATTATCTATAGAACACTCTGGAATGTAAATGAAAGATACAGAACACTGTAGAATGGGAATGGCTGGTATGGTACAATGTATAGAGTGTATGTAAGGTATGGAACATTGTAAACTGGGAATTTAGGCCATGGAATACTCTGGAATGTAAATGAACATTATGGAACACTCTAGAATGGGAAATGCCAGGTTTAGTACAGGGTAGAATGTGAATGTGAGGTATGGAACATTCTAAAATAGGAATGGATTATGGATGCGCTTATCATGTGGGTTGCCATTTTGAACATTTCCTGGATGACAATAAACTGTTATGGAAGGAATATTCTGGAAATGCCATAAGAACATTGCGGGGCTGCTTAGCCGAAGCAGGTTGAGGAGCCAATGCTACTACGGGTTGTTGTTGTGTACCACAAAAAGACTGTACACCTTTTTGAAGATAAAACTGTGATTCTGGTTTGTCTTTCCATCAATTTCCAAGTAACCCAGACACTCATCAACAGTGGGTTGCCAAGTCAGGCCTAATTTATCACAGCTAATGTTAGCTAAGCTAACAAAATCATGACAAAAACGTTAGTGTCTAAGTTAAGGTTACATAAAATTAAAATAACCCCCATAATTTTCTAAGATGAATTTACACATTTCCAACAAACACTTTTAGAAGAAATGCAAGAACTATAAATTGAAATATGGAATGTGGCGATTAGAAGGGTTTTGACCAGATGGCTAATATAGCACATCCAAAGATAACTGTCGTCTGACACTAGCCAACTCATTTGCATATCAGACTGAACAAAACAATACAAACACTGGAATTCCTGTCTGCCTTTGGAGGTTATTAGCAGGGTACGCTAACGTGATGCTAGCTTGCTTGGAGACTAACGTTCTTATATGGTAGTTTGTTAGCTTAGCTAATGTTGGCTTGTGTTATATTACATTACCTGAACATTAGGTCCAACCTCATTCCTGGCAATCCACTGGTGATGAGTGTCTGGACTACTTGGAAACTGATGGAAAGGCCATCCAGGATGGCGCACAACCTGGTGCACAACAATATGCCAAACTAGCACCACCACCTCAACTGGCCCTCCTGTTTCTTTCAGGTGGCTAACTCTTCCGAAATTCTTCCCACCACAGCCTCGTTTCCACCCAGGAAATTTTCAGAATGCCGACCATCGTTATATAAGGCAATAGAACATCCTAGACTGGGAAGGGAAGGTGGAGAAGATTCTACAACCACTAAGTAAAGTTGAAACATTCCAGGATGTCCAGGAACTGTTCCAGAACACAGTGTTTTGGAAGTATTAGCTTGTCACCACAGATGTAATGCACAGTGTGTTCAGCCAAAGTACGAACTAGACGCCCAGAGAGTTCTGCTTTCGTGGCTGCGCCGTTACATGATTTAAATGAAGCTCAGATTCATCCCATTGCACACATTACATATGCTGCCTTTCGCTGGGCACAGATTGAGATTCTTACCGAGAGTCTTACCGAGAGTATCGGTAGGCGAAGATCCATTTTTGTCTCCTCTGGAAGGCTGTTGGTTGTCATGTCAAAGTTAATTTCATATCATTTGCATTGGCCTTATTACAGTATTGTGAGAAGTCCATAAACCCTGGATCAGCCCCCCACACCCCCATACCCCTATATGTTGATGGCAGTTCAGTACTGTGTAAAGTAAAAGCGGTAGCACACTGTCAATTACCATTCAACACATACAATAGTTTTTAAAGAAGCTCAAAGGCTAAAGACTTAAAGCCACAATGGTCTTCACTTTGATTTTGTTTTCGTTACATGGTACAGTACTTCAATCCTGTTGTTTTTCAGGCTATTTAAAAAAAAATAATTTTTTTTTCATTACATTTTTATTTGAATTCATAGAAGCTTTACACAGATTTGAGTGCAGCCCCTAGCGAGGTCCACGGTGGAATACAGTTGCAAGAAAAAGTCTCCAAGGTCAGAACCACCGAAAAGAACCAAGAGTCTACTCACAAGATTCCCTGAGGATCTTGTGGAAGAACCACAGGGAGGAGTCGAGACTTAAAAGGAGATTCCCTAGGAGTATTAAAAAGAACCAAGACTCAACAGGCAAAACTCCCAAAGAGCTGTAAGAAGAACCAACCAGGAGTCATTTGGCAAAACTCCCAAAGAGCACGAGAAAGAACCACTGAGAGGAATCCAGACTCAACTGGAAAACATGCTAAGATCGTGTGGAAAAACCAAAGAGAAGAACCGAGACTCAAAATGAGATATTCCCTATAATTCTTTAAAAAAGAACCAAGATTTTTTTGCAAGACTCCCCAAGGGCATGAGGAAGAACCATCGAGAGGAACCCAGACTCAAAATTAGAAATTCTGTAAAGGAATAAGGATCTCCACCGGAAGGAACCGAACCTTGAAAGGAAAAATGTCCTAAGAGCGTTTAGAAGAACCGCTCAGAAGAAACTAGCCTTAGAAGGAGAAATTCCCCAAGACCATGAGGCACTGAAAGGAACCAAGACTCACTTGGCAAAGTTTCCTAAGAGCACGAGGAGCAAACACTGAGAGCACCAAGACTCAAATACTAAAACACTTTCCTTCCTTAAAAACCACAGAGAGGAATCAAGACTCAAAAGGAGATTCCCTAAGAGTGTTAAGAAGAACCAAGACTCAACTGGCAAAACTCCCAAAGAGCTGTAAGAAGAACCAACCAGGAGTCATTTGGCAAAACTCCCAAAGAGCACGAGAAAGAACCACTGAGAGGAATCCAGACTCAACTGGAAAACATGCCAAGATCGTGTGGAAGAACCAAAGAGAAGAACCAAGACTTATAATATTCCCTGTAAGTGGCAAGACTCCCCAAGAGCATGAGGAAGAACCACCGAGAGGAACCCAGACTCAAAATTAGAAATTCTGTAAAGGAAAAAGGATCTCCACCGGAAAGAACCGAACCTTAAAAGGAAAAATGTCCTAAGAGCGTTTAGAAGAACCGCTCTGAGATAGAAGACTTAGAAGGAGAAATTCACTAAGGACATTAGGTAGAAGCACTGAAAGGAACCAAGACTCACTTAGCAAAGTTTCCTAAGAGCGCATTGAACAAACACTGAGAGCACCAAGACTCAAATAGTAAAACGCTTAACCTTAAGAACCACAGAGAGGAATCAAGACTCAGAAGGAGAAACTCCATGAGAGCATGAGGAGCCAAAACAGGAGCTCATCCTCAGATTGCAGCAGACAGTGCTGCACTCCACTCCACAATAACACAGAGTCTACAGACAGAAGGAGAGACCCAGAACTTTGTAGAGCCTTCTGACCAAATAAGGTGGTGGTGGAGTTTCCGTGCAGGCTGCCAAGAGCGCCAGACGCTAATATAAACCCCCAGTGCTCGTTCAGGGCCGACTCCGGTGGCCTCTCTCTATTCAATTAGCATTAAGCTGCTAAAATCCATTTACACGACTGTGTCAGGCTGATGCGAGAGGGCTAACCCAGAATTCCTCCAGACCTGTAGAGCATGTGGGGAAACTGGTGACTCACTCATCCCCTTTTACAAAAACCTTTTTTTTTTTTTTGGTTCATTTCCTTTGATATCCATAGAAACGATACTTATGGTAACGTCATGGCAGATGTATATTGTTGAAGATTTAGCATGTATGGATCACTCTTCAGTCCACACATTCCTTATCTGGTAACTGAATAGGAATACCATTTTCAGAGCTCCAGAGCTTCAGCAGTAAGGTTCTCACTCGGGGTAGTTTGGGGGGCTAGGGCGGGGGTTGTAGGGGCTGAAAAAGCCAATCAAAGAATCTGCATCTGATGCCCGTAATAAAATCCACAGCTTCAGTAAAATCCGAATCTCCAGTCTAGCTGCCACTCACAGCACAACTTTGTTTCATCTATAAGGCCTGCTAGGTCTTCACCTAAGGGCTAGCATGCTAGGGGCTCTTCACTTAGCGCTAGCATGCAAGGGGCTAATAGCTCAGTGCATGCACAAGCTAACCAGTGCTTCACAAAGGTATTCTTACTCTAGGTACAACAGGCAGGCATTGCAGCCGTAGTAAGGGTCCAGCATGGTGGGATGCTGTTTGGGGATGCCCAAGCTTGGAGTATATATGCTGTTGCTGCATTGCTAATTAAGTTTTTTTATTTTTAAATAGGAGGAATGTTTATGTCAGGCTCTTTTAGGTTCACCGAAGTCTGCATACGGGTGGAGTGGTGGGATTTCCAGGGTCAGTTGGCGCTGGAGAGCTTGTGTTTCTTCTTGCCGTGGTTGGTGCAATAGAAAGCTGGATTATGGATCATAACCTTGAGTCGTTCATGTTTCTCTCAGGAGCTCTAAGCCTTACAGTATTTAATAGTTTGTCTGAATTTACAGCCTATATCAGCCAAAAAGCAGCCAAAAATGATCATCCGAATTCCAATCCAAATTCCACTCCCAGATCCCCAAATAAAAAACGGAATACCTAGCCAACAAATAAATATCCCAGAAGTCAAATACCCAGTTCCAGCCCTAGTACACTAAACTACAGATACAGTCTACTTTGACTTTGTCATTTTGGTGATATCAGCCCAGTTTCGGCCTGGACTGCTTTTAACAGAGATGTCCGGGAGCCAATCAGAGCAGAGCTCATTTACATGAATTCAGATAGCCTGTTTAATTCTAAGCTGGTAAAGAGAGGTTGGACAGCGGACATGTAAATATGAATTGTGACTGTTTTTGTGGTACACTCCTACAAAACATGGCTCTTCAAGGGTTCCCAAGGAAGGACCATGGTTCCTCTTGCCAAGAGGATGGCCCAGATGCTGGTGGGCCAGAGATCCAGAGAAAAGGCACTGTGAAAATCTGCAGAACCATTTTACAATTTAGGTATGCAAATGGCTCTTTGAGGGTTTATGGTTCTGCAGATTTTAACAGCACCTTTTCTCTGGATCTCTGGACCACCAGCATCTGGGCCAGCCTCTAGGCAAGGCCCAGGGTTCACCTGAGTCAGATCCAGTTTTCAAAATTCCGGGCTTGGCTTGGAACATCATGCGATACTCACCTGTGGAGTCACAGATTTCCCCTCCTCTATGGTTTTGTTCATGAGGTCATCAGTAAATAGTTGATGTCGACTGCAACCCCTAGTAGCTATGGTAGAACGTTTGGTGCCATGTGGAACCGTATGCTCCAGATTCTACCGCAATCTGAAGAACCATTTCATCAAGCATTTCCTAAGGAACCTTCAAAGAACCATCTGTTTAGAAGAGTGTACATAAACTCATCAATGGAGCTCGTTTATTCATCTGCTAAGACCACGGGGGGGCTTCTGGCTCGCCTTGTGGAGTCGGCTGTCGGAGTCTATCCCAGCGCTTACTGCCTGGAAGGTTGCCAGTCCACCGAAGGACAGACATACAGACATACACATTCACGGCTATGGGCGATTCAGCATCTCCAGTACTCTTGACTGCATGGACTGTGGGAGGAAACCAGAGCACCCGGAGGGAACCCACATAGACACGGGGACAACAAGAAAGGACCCTGGACACCCCAGCCAGGAATCGAACCCAGGCCCTTCCTGCTGTGAGCAGGGAGCCGCTAAGTTGATGGTCAGTTAGCGGTTTAGCGTGGAGCAGGGATCACTCTAGGCGTTTCAGTTGCCATGATGGCTTTCAGAACTTTCAGAAGTTCTGATGATTCACTGCCAGTGAATACAGAGACGTTTCAATAAACTGGGATCCTGGCTTCAGATCAAAGCAGAAGAGATTAACCAAAAGAGCATCCTGCCAAGACCCGGGTGGCTGTCCGCTAGCTTAAAACATCTGCTAGATCCGTCATGTTTAAAATCACAGCATGCCCGCCTGCCTGGCTGCCCGCCCGCCCGCCTGCCTGCCCGCCTGCCTGCCCGCGTGTGCGTGTGTCTGTGTATGACTGCTCATCTCTCTCCATCTCTCTTTGTCTCTCTCAGTCACCGGCCTAGCACAGCATGGCAAAGTCGCTCCGCTGTGTGACAAAGTCAAATCATTCAGGCAGCTTATGGCTCAGAGCCGCACGCTATTCTGTTTACCTCTGGCAAAGAGGCTTTTTATTATTTCATCTCCAGCAGAGAGAGAAGGAGGCGGGGGAGATACTGGGTGAACAAGAGAGAGAGAGAGAGAGAGAGAGAGAGAGAGAGAGAGAGAGACAGAGAGAGAGAGAGGGAGAGAGGGAGAGAGAGAGAGAGAGAGAGAGAGAGAGAGAGAGAGAGAGAGAGAGAGAGAGAGAGAGAGACAGACAGAGACAGCAGCGACAGACAGAGAGAGAGAGAGAGAGAGAGAGAGAGAGAGAGAGAGACAGACAGAGAGAGACAGAAAGAGAAAGAGAGAGAGAGAGAGAGAGAGAGACAGAGACAGAGACAGAGACAGAGACAGAGAGAGAGAGAGACAGAGACAGAGACAGAGAGAGAGAGAGAGACAGACAGAGACAGCAGCGACAGAGAGAGAGAGAGACAGAGAGACAGAGAGAGAGACAGAGAGAGAGAGAGAAAGAGAGAAAGAGAGGGGCAAAAAGAGAAGAAGACCAAGTAAAGGCAAGAGACAAAATAGAGAAAGGGAGAAAGAGAGGGAGGACAGATGAGGAAATAAAATGGGAGACATACAGAAACTGAGAGAGAGGAGAAATGACAGAATAAGAGAATAAGAGGGGAAAAGGTCACAGATGAAGAATAGAGAGAGAGCAAGTGGGAGAAAAGATGGATATAGAAGGATTAACGGAGAGTAAACAAGAAGGGGGGAATGAGAAAGAGAAGGAGACTGGGTGAGGAAGTGGGAGAGAGGGAATGACACAGATAAAGACTGAAAGAGCGAGAGAGTGAGAGAGAGAAAGAAAGAAATGAGGAGAGAGAAGCAGAGAGAGATACAGATAGAAAGAGAGAATAAAAAAGAAAGAGAGGAAAGAGAGAAAGAGAGAGAAGCAGAGGAAAGAAAGAGAGATTGAGACACACAGAGAACGAGACAGAGTTAGAGAGAGAAAGAAAAGCTGAGAGAGAGAAGCTGAGACAGAGAGGAAGAGAAAGTGAGAGGGAGAGAAGCTAAGAGAGAGAAGAAACAGAGAAAGAGAAAAAGAGAAGCTGAGAGAGGGAGAGAAAGAGAGAGAGAGAGAGAGAGAGAGAGAGAGAGAGAGAGAGAGAGATAGAGACAGAGACAGAGAGAGATAGATAGATAGAGAGATACATAGAGAGAGAGAGACAGAGAGAGAGAGAGAGAGAGAGAGAGAGAGAGAGAGAGAGAGAGAGGAGAGAGAGAAATAGAGAGAGAGAGAGAGAGAGAGAGAAAGATAGAGATAGAGATAGAGAGAGAAATAGAGAGAGAGAGATAGAGACAGAGAGAGAGATAGATAGATAGAGAGATACATAGAGAGAGAGAGAGAGAGAAAGAGAGAGACTGTGTACTCCGGGCGCTTTTACTGATGCAGCTCTCCGCTCAAGCCAAGCTTGCCAGTAGGCGGGCGATAAGGACTGTGTTACGAGATGACATCACCATGTAACAGAGAGGGTTTCTCCCTCTGGCTCGTACTTTGGGCTCCAGAACTCTCCAGACCGTTTACGTGTTCAAGAAGCTTCCTAACTCACTAACCCGAGGAGAAACATTAGAGAGCAGACTGGATCCACTTTACCCAAACATAAAAATTTAATTCATCACCAGGAGGTTTTTATTCAGGCTGTGAACTGGAAGATCCCACTCCCGAGACTCCTGCGCACTGCTGCGTAAGCGGGGGATATAAACAGATGCTGAAATGAAGCCACAGAAGGTCATGTGCAGGAAACCCTGCCTTTATAAAGCAAGGCCCGAGCAGGGTTTTCTGTACGGCATGCTGGAGGTGAGCGAATTCAGCGGAAGGTAGCCAGTGTGGCTCAGTGGAAACATCCTGGCCTAATGGCAGCGCTGTGCCGGTGCCATAACAGATGCTGTGTGGGTGCTATAAATACACCGGGTCTGACTATTTCAGCCCTTAGACCACCTGCACTGCCCAGTTCAGCAGGGGCGCAGGAAGCCGGCGGGGGCCGGGGAACAGAGGGGGTGGGGGAAGGTCCAGTATGTTTGGTGGAGTGTGGAAGCTGAGCCCGGGAGCAGTCCGGAGCACTCTGGGTCCTTCTGAAATTGGTGGCCTGGGGTTTGCCTCTAGCGGTGTAGGCCCGGAAGCTATCCGATCCAGGTGCCTCGTGTGGGGTTGCGTGATTGGTTCACTGACATGACTTCTCCGGTTTCTTGCGTCACCTCCCATCTCGAGTTTCACGATGCTGGGAAAAGCTGGGTGTGGAGAGCTCAGGAAAGGGAATGCCGAACACACATCCCGGGCTGGCCTGTGTGGCTAAGTCGGCTAGGAGCAGCTCCCTAACTGTTGGCACTGTGGAAGGCCATGCATCCCTAAAGCTCCTCAACGTGAAGCTGCTTCCTACCCTTTTGCGAACCTCTGTGCCGGAAGGTGATGTTTGGAATTGCCCAAGCGATACACGGTTTGTGTGTGGAAGCAAACCAGTGATGTAGAGCCCAGAGGAGCCAAGAATCAGTCCTGGGTACTAGGGCTGTACCCGACTCAGAATTTTGCCAGTTGAATCGGATTTGCCCGTCCTGGTCGACGATTCGACTATTCGTTCATTTTTTTTCTCCAGGTACATTATCTAGTAATCAGTAAATCAGTCTGCACACGGTTCAGATATCCTCCTCATTTAGAAAGTCAGCAGAGTCACAGGAGTATATTTCTGAACTGAAAGAGGCGGGGCTTATGATGACCGATCTGAACTGGAGCCTGGTTTAATTACAGGATACAGCGCCGGGCAGTAGCGCGTATTTATGCTAACCATTAGCGCTTATATCTTAAAGTCTTTTTAACTTCACTTCTAACAGCTTCTTCAGTAGGAGGGGCCTTCACCTTTCATCTCTCATAAATAATGACCTGCTAAATAAAACCAGATTAGTCCATATTTAAATTATTATAGATGAAGAGAAGAATGGTAAACCTGAAACCGTATAATTATTATATTCCCCGCGCTGAAATCATTATCTCTCGTTTATCCACAGGCGTATTAAGTGACTGTACTCATCCTTAAATAAAGATAATCTCAGCTGTAGACGAATAAATAAACATATCTGTAATTTAGCTTCTAAAATAACAGAATTATAATAAATCAAACGTCTCCGCTCCGTTTCTCCTTCACCGCAAACAGCCGTTACGTCTAAACCGAAAGTCAGCTCCCTCGTTTGGAGCAGTGTTGGATGTCTGACTGAATGACGAGCAGAATTCGGTTTAGTTTGTTCGGATTCTCTTCTTCAGAAGCTCCTCCAGACTTTCTCTGAGACATCGTTCCCCCCGTGTTTCTCAGCTTCACAGCTTCAGCTTCCTTCAGCGGTTCCTTGAGCTGCCAGCGCACGTCGTCACGTGGATTGAATTTTTTAGCAAGCCTGCGTCACAGCCCAGCTAGAACTTACATATATATTTATTATTCCCCTTTAATAATTAATAACACGTCTTTTTAAATTCCTAAAGTTCTCGGGCATTTTAGTAAGCTTTAGTCTGTTTTACGAAAAAAAAAAAAGGTCACTGTTGTCACTCGACTTGATGGTTCGCAGTCGACTTAAAGGGTCTCCAACTGACGATTCGCCTCGTCAACTTCGAGAGGGCCGCCCTACTGGGTACTGATCCGGGGGATGCCCTTGAACAACACCATTCGCCAGTTAGTGCCTCCTAACATTTCCCAACCTATCATCAATGCTCAGCTAGCTCGGAGACCCTCCCGCATGGCGCGTTTCATTTGGGAACATGTGACCTTATGGGAAGACTGCTTTGACCTCGGCTTAGCTTAGCTTAACCCGTATTTGGTTTGTATCCTTTATCATCACGCAGTTCATTTACAAAACGGTTCTATAAAAAATGGTTCCTGGGGGAACCAAAAATGGTTCTCCAATAACACTGCTCCAGAGAACCCTTCTCCAACTCTCAACTAAGAGAACGAAATCACTGACGAGCAATCCAGCACCACCCACTCCAGCAGGACCAGTTCTAATTCCCATCTCAGCTATGGAGGTCTGGAAAACTTACTGGATCTTCTTGGTGAAGTTCTTCGTCACGATGCCGCCCTCGTCCTGCTTCTCTTCATGTTTCCCTGCAGAGAGAAACGCGGCGGTCATTAACACCAGGATCAATCGCGCAGCGCTCTGAAAGAAATGGCCGATAATGGCTAATGGCTAAATTAGCAGCTAACGGATTCGCAGGTCGCTGTTTCCCGAATTGCTTGATATGATTTCCGCTTGGTGGGAAAGGATTAACTTTCCCAGCCTGACAGGTGAGCTGGTGGGTTTTACATCAGTGCAGAGTCCATGTAAACGATTTAAGGTCTTGAGAAATACTGAATTCAGAAAAGGAATTTCAGCACACCAACAGCAGAACAAGTTTAGAGGCTACAGTCAGAGGGAACATGTCTCATATGGTCTCTCTCTCTCTTTCATTCTCCTTTTCTTTCTCTCTCCATTGCTCGCTGTATCTTTCTAATTTTTCTTTCTGCCTTTTATGCCTCTCTCTGTCTGTCCGTCTCTCTGTCTTTCTCTCCCTTTCTCTTTCTCTCTTGTTCTCTCTCTCTCTCTCTCTCTATTTTTTTTCATTTGCCTGTTTCCTCCCTCTCCCCCCTCTCTCTTTCTCTCTCTCACTATATCTTTTTCATTTGCCTTTTTGCTTCTTTCTCTCCTTCCTCTCTTTCCCGTTCTCTCTCTCTCACTATGTTTCTTATTCGTCGTTTTGCCTCTCTCCTCATCTCTCTCTCTCCCCATATCTCTCTCCCTCTCTCCCCATTTCTCTCCTTTGCCCTCTCTCCCTATCTCTCTTTCTTTTTGTCACTCTCCCCATCTCTCTCCTTTGCCCTCTCTCCAATCTCTCTCTCTCCCTCATCTCTCTCTCCTTTTGCCCTCTCTCTCTTTTCTCTCTCTCCCTCTCCCCCATCTTTCTCTCCTTCTCTCTCTCTCCCTCTCCCCATCTCTCTCTCCTTCTCTCCAATCTCTCTCTCCCCCATCTCTCTCTCTTTCTCTCCAATCTCCCTCTCCCCCATATCTCCCCCCTCACCAATCTCTCTTTCTCTCTCTTTTTTTCTCTCTCTCCCATATCTCTTTCCTTCTCTCCAAACTCTCTCCCTCTTCTCTCTCTCCTTTTGCCCTCTCTCTCTTTTCTCTCTCTCTCCCTCTCCCCATCTTTCTCTCCTTCTCTTTCTCTCCCTTTCCCCATCTCTCTCTCCCCCATATCTCTTTCCCTCTCTCCCCCATATCTTCCCCCCACCAATCTCTCTTTCTCTCTTTTTTTCTCTCTCTCTCCCCCATATCTCTTTCCTTCTCTCCAAACTCTCTCCCTCTTCTCTCTCTCCTTTTGCCCTCTCTCTCTTTTCTCTCTCTCTCCCTCTCCCCCATCTTTCTCTCCCTCTCCCCCATCTCTCTCTCCCCCATATCTCTTTCCCTCTCTCCCCCATATCTTCCCCCCCACCAATCTCTCTTTCTCTCTCTTTTTTCTCTCTCTCTCCCATATCTCTTTCCTTCTCTCCAATCTCTCTCTCTCCCTCTTCTCTCTCTCCTTTTGCCCTCTCTCTCTTTTCTCTCTCTCTCCCTTTCCCCCATCTTTCTCTCCTTCTCTTTCTCTCCCTCTCCCCCATCTCTCTCTCCCCATATCTCTTTCCCTCTCTCCCCCATATCCCCCCCACCAATCTCTCTTTCTCTCTATTTTTCCCTCTCTCCCATCTCTCTCTCCTTCTCTCCAATCCCTCTCCCCCCCATATCTCTCTCCCTCTCTCCCCAATCTCTCTCTTCTTCTCCCTCTCTCACCCACCTCTCTTTTTCTCTCTCTCTTTTTTCTCTCTCACTATATCTTTCAAAATCTGCCTTTTTGCCCCCCGCCCCCTCCCCCTCGTTCTCCCCCTCTCTCCCTCCAAACAGCTGTTAGACTTTAAATTGCAGTCATGCCACTCCCGGCTTCAGCCTGGCCCAGATATCTACACCCCTCTACCCCCCAACACAGGCCACCCAGTCATCCTACTCGCATGACTATATATCCTATATACACCCAGTCATCCTACTCATATGACTATATATATATATATATATATATATATATATATATATATATATATATATATATATATATATATATATATGTATTTATGTATTTGTATATACCTGGTACTTTTTACTAGTCTGAGTACGTCTGATTCCTCCGCTGCATTGTTTTCTATTGTAACTCCGTTCTGCTATTATTAGAAAGGGTTCAGCCAGAGCAGTTCCCTCCCTCTCCTCCTTTCACTCTCCTTTCAGCCGAGCTGAAAGAGTGGCTTTGCCACTTTGCCACAGCTACATTATCCAGATCACTTTTAGAAAGAGGATGAGTGACGTCAGAAGGCCCACCAACCCCCCTTCCAACCTTCCCAACAGCTCTGAGTGAATGACCCAACTGGCATACCAACAAGGTGCTTATAAAAAGCCCCTCCACGCCTGTGTGACAGACCAACACGGACCAATACAGCAGCTCCTCACCAGGACACAAGGACAACAAGGGTTACAGCCCCACTTACACATTCACCGTTTACACGTTCGTTCCCTCGTAGCCCCAAACAGGTTTTTGATGCAAGCCGATGGCTTTACTTTGTGCTGGAGCTATGCGGGCCTTATTGGACACTGAGCTGAGCTGTAAAGCACAATCAGATGGACTTGCTTATGTATGATATGCTGTCTATCTATGAATAGAGAGGAAAGGAGTGATCGGCTGAGCTGATCCTCCTATCCTGAGAGCTGATCAGTGATGTCAGATCTTGGCCGTTCAATACAGACTTTTGACCACAGGACTACAACGGCGGTCTCCTGTGAGCTGATAGAAAACAGTCTATGTACAAAGTGGGTAAACCCAATGAACCTCATGGGGGAAGCAGAGTAAAGGCTTAACACCACTAAGCTCACCATACATGAACATCAGGCAGCCCAGTACAGCGAATATCAGAAGCAGAATGACCGACTGATTGCTGTATTGACATATTTGTGGTAGATGGACGACGGCAAACCATTTTGGTTGATAAGTATTCCGCTGCTGGCCAAAAAGCTGCAATGGAAAGTTCTACGGCAAGAGGCAACATTCCAGACTGTAGTGGCGAATGGAATGCTCCATTAGGAATTCAAGGTTCCAACTTTTTGCCATCCACCACAACGGTGTAACAAAGTGGAGGAGTCTTGGGAGCCTTGGACATCAAACGACTCGTTGTTGAATCCCAGATTAGCCCAGAATTATACAACAAAGATGGGACAGCTACTTTCTACACCACCAGAACTCTCCTCGGATGACGATCACCCATTTACCACAGTAGGGCGGTCACCAATGTATTGGCCATTTACCGCTATGACATTTACATTTACGGCATTTACCTGACGCTCTTACGCAGAGCGACTTACAGGGTTAATCAAATTACAGGGAGGCCAATGTAGTGTTAGGAGTCTTGCCCAAGGACTCTTATTGGTGTAGCACAGCATAGTCACCCAGCCCGGGATTCGAACCCCAGTCTCCCACGTGTGGTGGTGGCTACTTGGCGGGTAGTTGTGTTATGTAGTGGTGAGATGAACGATGAGTAAGGATAGCAGAACAGTCCAATCCCAGCCTCGATCGGTATCAGCTGATCATGCTGAAGGGTGACCCAGTATCAACCCAGTAAACACTGATCAGCCCAACTCGATCTGTAAACACAGACTAAAGTATGTAGCTGGGGTGGAGCCATGGTGGGGGGATGGGGCCTCGGCCTTCCTACCTAGAAGGCAGGCTTTGTGGTTCCTGAAGTAATACGATGGAAGTACATTTATTCCAAAGTGTTAGGATCTCAGCGTTAAATGCGCCAGGCTGAGGACTTATGAAGCCAGTCTTGGACCATCACACATTCCACTGGGTGCTATTGTGATGCCAGCATTTATAATGCAGGTGAGGCCAATCGTTCTCTGAGTAGAGGGTTTAGGGCCATTTTGTGGCATTTGGGTTGAACACCGATGAACACCAACAAGTGTGAACACACACACACACACAGGGTGGGCAGCCCTATCCAAGGTGCCTGGGCAGCAGTTGGGAGATAGGTGCCTTGCTCAAGGGCACTTCAGCTTTTATTGGCGGTTCAGGGAAGTGAACCAGTAACCCCCCGGTCACAAGGCTAGTTCCCTAACTTTAAGGCCATGGCTGCCCCAGTTTACACCACCATCATCAGTTCAGATCCAACATATAACCAGGCTCTGTTTCTAGTGATGACGAGAACCTAGCTGAGCAGTGCTAGCTCCAAATGGCTACCTAGCAAATGGTAAAGAAGTATGGCAGTTGGTAGCCAGTACTCTCTCTATCCTTCCATCTCTGGGCTTTGACATTGGCTAGCAGACCATCCAACCTGTAAACAGGCTTCCTATTTTGGCTACTCACTGATTTGTTGGCTGATATAAAGTGTTTTTCAAACATACTCCATAATTAAATGGCTACGGTGTCAGGAAAGTCATTCAGCAGTGATCTGGCGTGAAAGCGTGAGTCAGAATTGTTCGCAGTGGTGGTGAAGGTAACCAGACCTCCTAAAGAGTCCCATGTGTCTAAAAGCCCCCTCACATGAGCTGGTTTCCAATACACTGAGTTTGAGTTTGTTGCAGCAGTTTATGATAAACATATTTTAATCCATTTATTTAAGACATTCATGGTTTGAATGGTCTTCTAAGGTAAAGCACGTCCCCACCAAAAGGCATATTTTTAATACTGGCAATGATTTAACCATCATCAACGTTAAATATCATCGCTGTCCCAAAAAATATTATGTATCTATTTTTGTCTATTTTTATTTTTATGCCTCGTTAGAACGCAGCCGCTGCTGTTCACATTCTGTGAAAATTCCACAATGAATGGACCAGCAGAAATGGCCCAAAGTCTCTTGGGAAAAAGTCCGGTTTCATTGACTTCCATTCAAATGAAATCAGGTTTTCGGTCTCTCGTGTAAAGTTACCTGATTGGAGATGCTAGTTTTCTTCGGATGGCGATGATGGTCATTTCAGAAGACACGTGTAGCTTCTCTGGTGGTTTAGATAGTAAACAAAACGCTGTGTGTGTGTTATGGACGAAGCGACTTCTGATTCCCACCCCACCCCAGTAAAGAACGTCTCTCTGTGGGTTTATCAGCGAACGAACCGTTCCGTATTAAAACCCCCCTAAACTCTGACTACATCTCAGTCATCACCGAACCACACGGACCTTTTGAAGAGCTTGATGGACTTCATCTTCATCAGCATTACTTGTTAGCCATGTTAGCCTTGTAGCTCCAGCACGAACCCAAAAGCAGCACTCCAGACTCCAGAAATGACTGACTATATTTGGTGTAGAGATGAACTTTTATCTCCCTCGTTCTTATTTTAGTGCTTTTCCGAATTATTGCTTCAAATATCTGCACTCTGAATTAAACAGGCCACAGGGGGGCTGCTCCTATTTAAAGCCAGACTGATGGGACTCTCCATCTGAGGTCTAATTTTATCTTGCCTTCAAAGCACTGGGGTTCTGAAGGGATCTCAGCAGGTGTGCGGGTGTGAATGGAGGCATCGGAATGTGCAAGTCATGACAGAGGTGTTATGGCTGTGTGTGATTGGAAGCTAAACCTGGAAATGGTGATGGGCTTGATTAGATTTTATAGGACTGGTTCCTATAGGCAGGTTCCTCTTGGGTTCTTCATGCACTACCCAGCAATCAGTAGGCCTACAGCAATGCTTGTGAAGCTCAGCTGACACCATCTCTGAGGGTAGATTGGTAAACTGAGTGGTAAATGTCTTAAGGACATCAAGCACCAGCTACGGTGAGGGTCTTAAGGGTCTGGTTTAGGATCTGCCTCAGATCTGCCTCATCTCCATGTTTTAGCTACAAGCCCAACATAGCATCAGGGTGTGAATGGAGGAATCAAAATGTGCAAGTCATGACAGATGTGTTATGGATGTGTGATTGGAAGCTAAAGCTGGAAAACGGAAATGGTGATGGATTTTGTTTTGATGGACTGGCCGGTTCCTCTTGCGTTCCTCTCGGGTTCCTCTCGCACTACACAGCAATCAGTAGGCAGTCTGAAAGGTCTAACATTGATATAGGCCTCCTGAGGGTGAGTTGTTTGGCTGCAGTTATGTTTATCATGATGACTTCCCGTAACGAAGCTCAGGTGACATCATCTCCCAAGATAGATTGGTAAACTGACTGGTAAATGTCTTGGGGGCGTCAAGAACCAGCTACGATGAGAGTCTTAACGGTCGGATTTAGGGTCTGCCTCATCTCCTCACGTTTTAGGTTTGTGCTGGAGCTACAAGCCCAACATAGTGTGTGGGTGTGAATGGAGGCATCGGAATGTGCAAGTCATGACAGGTGTGTGTGACTGCAGAGCTGGAAAATGGAAATTTTGCTTGGTTTGAATGGACTGGCCGGTTCCTCTTGGGTTCCTCTTGCACTACATCCCAATCAGTAGGCAGTCTGAAAGGTCTAACACTGACGTGGGCCTCCTGAGGGTGGCTTGTTTGCCTCCAGCAATGTAGGGCATGATGTCTTCCCGTAATGAAGCTCAAGTGACATCATCTCCCAAGATAGAACGATGGACCGATGACCAAAAATGATCTATTTGATTGGTAAGCTGTGTTGTAAATCCCAAGGACATTGAAAACCAGCTATGGTGAGGGTCATGTGTAGGTTCTGCTTCATCTACATCTCCACCTATGGAATTCTGAAGACCTTGAAGGTCTTAAATTGCTTACAGGAGCATTACTAATACTAATTAAACCACATTCCGGTTGTTTGATCTTCTTATGCCCCTTTAATTCCCACTAAAATACATAATTGCTTCTCCTAATAGCCCCCTAGAGTTGGCCCCGTCATGAAGACCAAACCAGACCTCCATGAAGAGATCCTCTAAAAGGCCTGTCAGGTCTGCGTCCTCACCTGAAACCTCCACGAAGCCGTCTTTGGTCTTCACGCTGAGCTCCTCGGGCCTGTAGCTGTGCACGTTCACGCAGACTTTCCACGGCTCGTCCGGGTGACTGATCGGAGCAGTGCGCGCAGGCTCCGTGTACCTCCGCGGGGAGAAAGTGGCACGCAGGCCGCCAGGCCAGTATTGGGGCGCGCTGCGGCGACCCGAGATCCTGGGAAGCCCCCAGCCAGGCCAGTCCATGCCCAGCTCGTCCGGGAAAGGCGGCATGCCGAAGTCGTCGTCCATGAAGCGCGGAGCGAAGGCGTCCCTGGGAATCCTCTGCCGGCTGCCCAGCGTGTAGAAGTCACCCTCTGCCATGGTGGGGAAGCGTGTAAGCTCTCAAACAAGCCGGGCTGAAGGTCGAAAAGTCAAACTTTAGAACTTGGAAAACTTTTTCCCCTAGTTGGCGTCAAGGCCTCCTGCGCGTTTTTACGCACGAACCAAATTGCGCGTGATCAGAAACTTCACCAAACTAAACCTGCTCCTCTGCTCGCGCTGTTCTTGAAGTTTCCCGGCCCAAGCCTCGGTTTTATACGGCTGCTGGGGCTTCGGCTGCTACTGACAGAGACACACGTCCAGAAAGTGCTGGCTAAAGACCCTCCCCAAGGCAGGCCAAGTTTAGCCCTGGCCCCTTCACTGGCTGGCCCCCTCCCCGTGTGCCCCTCCCCGTTTGATGACTCATTGGCCTTTTAATAGAACATAACGCACAGGCCCGCAGTGATGCTCAGGACTGTGGCAATGAGAGGTGATGTCACCGTGCGCGCGGATAAGCCTATATAATGCTCTATAAGCGTAAACATGACGCGACTTAATGACCCGGCGGGATTCCTGATCCCGAGCAGGGACCAAGAGTCCTTGAGACAGATATTTACAAATACAGCATTCCAATCGCATGTCATCAAAGCACATAAGAGACTCAAATGAGTTTATTTGATGGTGTGTCCTTTAGTCTGTGATGGAAGAGGATGACGTCACAACCAGCACAAATAATGTCCATGTAAATATGGCACCACACCACTAAACCTCAAACACAGGATACGAATTTCCAGGCATTGAGCAATGTTCCGTCTACAGGTCGGTAGTTCTGAAACCGAAGGTGTGTCACCATGCAAATATAATCATACTGCAAAAATGGCTTCTGTGTTATTCGGCTATATGATATAGATCTATCTGTTTAAGTCTCCTGGCATCTGGTTCCTTTCACCACTGTGGTGAAGGGCTCTGAATCTACAGGTTTGTGTAGGACTAAGTGTTTCATAACAAACCCTTTAGTTAATTATTATATATATATATATATTACTAAGTACACACATACATATAACTTTTTTAATAGAACTATATATATATATATATATATATATATATATATATATATATATATATATATATATATATATATATATATATATATATATATATGTATACAGGGGTTGGACAATGAAACTGAAACACCTGTCATTTTAGTGTGGGAGGTCTCATGGCTAAATTGGACCAGCCTGGTGGCCAATCTTCATTAATTGCACATTGCACCAGTAAGAGCAGAGTGTGAAGGTTCAGTTAGCAGGTAAGAGCACAGTTCTGCTCAAAATACTGCAATGCACACAGCATTATGGGTGACATACCAGAGTTCAAAAGAGGACACACTGTCGGTGCACGTCTTGCTGGCGCATCTGTGACCAAGACAGCAAGTCTTTGTGATGTATCAAGAGCCACGGTATCCAGGGTAATGTCAGCATACCACCAAGAAGGACGAACCTCCACCAGCATCACGTAGTGACCTGGCCACTATCCTGCAAGAGGAATGGCTTAAAATCCCTCTGACCACTGTGCAGGACGCAGTATATGTCATTCCCAAGACCAACTGACGCTGTATTGGCCGCAAAAGGAGGCCCTACACCATACTAATAAATGAATGTGGTCTAAAACCAGGTGTTTCAGTTTCATTGTATCATTGTTATATCATATTACATACACCACATAGTGCTATTAAAATATTACACACATACACATAGTCTTTATTATTGTGAGTAAGCTTCAAGCTTTACAAATAAGCTTTTTTAACAATTATTACGGTGGGATTTCCTGGATTGTTTATATATATATATTTCTATACATTATAGTATAAATATATATATATATAGTGGGCATTATATACTATATATATATTTCATTCAATATAATTAGCTTGTATTAATGAATTAAAAGTTATAATACAATTTAAATACACTTGCTGATAGTAAAGTAAATTTCTATTATCACAATATACTTAATTTAATATACAGTACTTCCTATTTACATGAGCAGATCAAAAGAAAAGGTCCAAAATGACTTTACAAATCTGGTTCCATTGACTTACATTAAACCTGAAACTTGAAACTTTAGTAAAGCATGTTTTCCTGTAAGGTTGACATTAATAAGGAAATGAATAAGGATTTGTTCAGACAGCAGTGATTGGGTTGCTTGCACCTGGTCACTGGGATTAAATAATATATATATATATATATACTACATTGTCCTATATACAGATAGACTTAAATATATAACTCCACTGAGTTTAGTGACAGTTAAGTTTAAACTGACTTGATGTAAAGTAACAGAGTCATGTAAAGTGGTTTAGTGTGAAGTTCTTTACGGTGTTGGTGATCCAGGAGTCCGGGGGGAACCAGGGGTCACCATGTCAACAGAACAGATATAGCTATTTTACTGATTCTGGAAGATTCTCTAGAAGGAACATTTCACACTAAACCTTTTGGTTAGTTTTTTCTTAATCACTTAAGTATGCAGAAATATTTTTTTAAGAATCAGCCTAAGCCAGACTATTCACTGAGTTAAATCCACAGTGCAGCTATCGGAGCAAAGCCTTGCATTTTCCAGGTTCTGGAATAATTAGACACTGGAATTTGATGACTCTGATTTCTTTCAGTGGTGGTGATGGGAACCAGGGCTCACCATGTCTACAACACACACACTGCCATTGCACTGGCTCTGTTATTTTCTCGACAATGGAACCTGGAAACTTCACACCACACTGCTTCGTTGGTCTATCTCCTAGATGCTACGTGACCTTTAGCCTTAGAACTGATCCCTCATCATTGGAGCAAGGGTCTGGGCTCTTAAGGGTTAAATGAGCTTGTTTGTTTGTTCGTTTGTTTGCTGTTCAGTCTGCCCTGCAGTGTGATGTCATCAAAATAGATAAGGTTTAATCTGTTATGCTGCATTATCTCCCGATATTATATTGTCTATGTAAAGCTCTTTGAATTACAATTGGGCATGAAATGAGATTGTACATGAACCTGATGTTATCGAAGTATAATGACCTTCAGGAGTCCGGCCTTTCTCGGTTAGGGCTGAAGAGACGTTTACAACCAACCCACCAATTTTCATGACATCAAAGCATCAGTCTGGGTTGAAATCAGTGTATAACGTATTTATTGGCTCATTAATTTAATTACAGACTCGGACGAACAGAGGAAGACTACGTACTCGACTGAGAAGCAGAAGGGACACATTCATATTCTAAGACACACATAGTATTTTGCATATTGTACAGTACGGTAGAGTACAGTAGACTACAGGGGGTTCAGTATTCACATGGTATCTGTGCCGTTCAGTCTGGATAGATTTGTTCTCCAATGCAATATCAACATCCGTCACGATGGGAGCTATAGCTTATCATAATTGATAACTAATAACTTCCATGTCTTCCTTTCTCCTCCTGTTAAAAATATGCTGGGCTGGGCGATATTGATCACATTCACGATATTTTCCAGATATGTCACAGTATGGCATTCATTTAGGAGGAAGTCATCAAGAGCACTCGGTCTGAGACCTGAATGGTACTGTACAGTACCAGCCAAAAGCCTAGACCCACCCAACCCCACCCATCACCAAAGAATAGCTGCACCCAGAATGAATATACTGGCAGGAATGAAACTTGGTGGGTGGGCTTGAAATCGTGAGACAGGCTAATGACTCACGCTCAGCCGCACATGTGACATGCACAGGCCTTATCTCTGCGCCTGACTGACCCAACAGTCCTGATTGTGGACATTCAGTGAGCAGTGGTGTCCTCTATGAGTCATCCTGTCATTGGCAGACGGCTGCACCACGCAGGACTACATGCACACAGACCGTTACCACGACTGTCCTTAACACCACGTCTCCGTCACCAAAGACTGCAGTGGTGTCGTACCAGACTGTCATGGAGTGACTCAGAATGGCAGCGGGTCATCTTCAGTGACGAGTCCCGCTTTAGTCTTGGTGGAGACGCCCAACGAATTCGTGTGTGGAGGCACCGTGGTCAGCACCAAGATGAACGGTTTGTTGTCACACGTCCAGAAGACCCGGTGTCCCTCCACCTCCACCCCTACCGCACCATCTGCAGGAACTGTGTGAGGATGTTCAAGCTGCATGGGATGGATTATCACAGGACTCCATTAGGAACCTCTACAGCTCCATACCGAGATGTCTGGTATGTTGGGTTAGCAAACACGGCGGCCCGACGCCATACCGAGAGACAGACTTCTGTATGTGTAGCTCAATAAATATTGATCATATCAGTCTAAATTTATCACCAGTTATTGATCCTGGTCACCTTCATCTTCCTCTCCAACAGCATTTCCAATCCCACACCTCGTTCTGGGTGCAGCTGTTCTTTGGATGATGAGGAAAGCTAGGAAAGGGAACGCTACTATACAGTATATTTATTTATTTTCATTTTTAGGAAGTAGGCAGACTGCAGCTGACTCTCCGGTCCTGGGCCCTCATTTATAATCCTTTCTGAAATATAAGCTCTTAAATATTTGTGATCAATTCGTTGATAAAGACAGAAGCACACAAGGCCGTTTGTGAGCCAGGTTGGAGATTTGTGCTCATCCTATTCCATCCAAGTGCATTAGTTTTTTGGATGAAAAATGGTGGATGTGGTTTTCGACATGAGAGGAACCTCCACATCAAGTTTACTGTGTGTTTCTCGTTCTCCTTATGTGCTCAGCTTTTTAATATAATTGGTGGATGAAAGTAAAAGCACATACTGGCATTCGTATGGCAGATTGGAAATTTGTGCTCATCCACATGACTCTCCATGTCCAATGCACTTTTTTGTAAAACCTAAAAATTAATTTCACACCATCGATCATATGATCATATCCAGGTGTAGGTGAATGTTTTATGCATTAGGCCAGTGGAACCCCAAGGTCTATTTGCATCCATTCTGTTCATAAAACATTATGGGATACGTTTTTTTTGCGGAGTAGAATCCTCACATCAAGTCCAGTGTGTGATTTTTTGTTCTGGCTGAACTTTATTCTCATGTTCTAAACGTTCCACTGGAAAACACCTAACCCTACCTTAAACTGGATAGGGCTGCCCACCACTGCAAGTGTAGGTGGGCAAAAGTGTACACTGCCCCCTAGTGTTCATTTGTGTGTGTGTGTATGTGGGTGTTTCGCTTTGCATAAGGGGTAAATGCGGGATACAAATTCCTCTGTGTGCAAACAGAACTGGGAAATGGTTCTAAATCCTAATTCTATGGTCCATCGCACTACTTCCACACCACTTTAGTCACCTGGTTGTTGGTCATATAACCTTTCCTGTTCTGCCATAAGCAAGATGAGTGTGCTTTTGTTTGGACTGCAGCCCTGACACCACAGTTCTGATTGGTCAGCTGGATATTAGTTAACTCCAGATCAGATATTGTATTAGATCTGTGTATTTAGAAAATCACTAATGACCTCCAGAAGCCTGTTTTTAGAACCATGCTCGCTGTGCGTTTCACCCCAGCCGCCGCTCGCCAGTCTCTCTGTAGGTCACCTGAGGTCATCTTACGGTGGGTAAGGGACACTGGAATGAGGTGGCGCTCATCACGGTCAGTAGAGAGTGGGTTTGGCCCTCTGCCAGTCTGTAGCTGTGTTGTCCTGTGTGTTTGCTGCTGGACCTTGTTCTTATGAACGAGACGCTCACTGTATCTGCCAGTAAAGCTAGAACCCAACCTTCGGTTCCTCACTAAGAACCTGCCGTACATGTGGAGACGCTGATTGAAGAAAAAACTGGAGTGGTCTCTGATTTATTTCCAGAGCTGTATATTACTAAACTAAATTATTAAGGTATTGGAAACCAGGGTACATGAGTATCAACTTACGCTGGTATTCCCGATACATATCGCCCAGCCCTAGCGGTTCTATTGTTCTGAACACTCTGTGGCTGCTCTGCTGAAGTGCACTGACCGTCAATAAGAAGCTGGTTTCCTGTACAATATCATACAGCTGGCTAGATACAGGAGCCATTGAGAAACACTACAAAAATCAAGCTGGTGTAACCAGAGAAACAACTTCCATCGGGTTGTGAACTTCACGGAGAAGATCCAGTGTTTGTTTTCACATGTAGACCGAACAGACATCAAAAATATATCATTGTACCGGAACTATGTACAGGAGAGAGCCAGCCTAGTCAGCGAACAGTCAGCTAATTATGTGCCCTCACTCCATTTCAATAGATTACACACATGCCTATGTAATTCACACCATCCACCTTCACCTATATACACCACAGATTTACAGACTGGTGTGCTAAACATACAGCAGGAGAGAAACTGCACTGATACTTGTTCATCACATCCCTTTAGCAGGTCCTGTTTACCCATGATTCTCTGTACGGGTGATGGCAGAACGTGTGACATACCCATATCTTATTATATAAAATGCATAGAGCCGGAGACCGCCTGTGATAACCATGCTTCCATCTTGATAAGCATGCGAAAACCAAAAAAAAATCCAAAAAAAATCAGCTGGACCCAAACTGTGCTAAGTAAAATGGTTTCAGTGATGACAGTGGTTTGATCAGTCGATCTGTCAAGGCTGAGGAGAATAGCTCGTGTTCTGTTTTGCTCCCTCAGATATTCCGCATAAACCCGTACAGCAATAAATAGTGCTCATAAATACCAGATCATGTAAATTATCATTATGCATGAACTCAAGCACAACTTCATTTGCTCAGCCAGCGAGACATATGCATCTGCTGTGAGGAAAATAAGTAAATAAATAAATAAATAAATGAATAAATCATGTGTTTTAAATTATATAAAAAAATAACATACAAAAAAAAAAAAAGTTCAACTCTTTTCACTGATGATTTTTTGTAAATAAAAAAGAAAAATTTATTTTAAAAAATATTTTAAAAAATGAAAAATAAATATTGTGAGGTAAAATCGTTTGAAATATATTAACGGAGATAGACCTGAGATGAAATGCCAAAATAAATACAGTAAACATAAGAAAATATAATAAAAGCTGCAAAAAAAAGAAGTAAAAAAAAATGTAAATAAAAGTTCTTATAATTTTTTTCATAATAGATGAACGATAGAACATGAAATTTTGTGATGCTGACCAAAAGATCTTTTTTTCTGGGATCCTGATGAAAAATAATTTATAATAAATAAATAAATAAATAAATAAATAATAGGTTTTAAATAATGAAAAAGAACCAAAGAGAAAAATCAAGGCTTGAGTCTTTCCACTGAAAAATTATTATAAATAAAAAGATTAATCATCATAAAAAATATTTTAAAAATTAATAATAAATATGGTGCAGTAAAAGAATAAAAATATATATATACTGAGACAAACCTGTGATAAAATATCAAAAAAAAAAATTATAAAAGCTTCAATAAAGTTAATCAAAAAATGTTTTTCAATAAAGTTAAATATTAGTTAAATATTAGTTTAAGTTTAATACAATTAAAGGATTATATTAGATGAACCACAGAGGGTGAGATTGTTTTTCTGTGATACTGATGGAAAAATGTAATAAATAAACCAAATAAAATAAAATAAATAAATAAATAAAGCGCCTACATTTCCATTTCTACAAATCCAGTCCACTTTGTGACCAATGACCCATTGCACAATGACACATCAATGATCCGTTGTGACCGTCTCATGACCAGACGACCGGCCAATCAGCCGTTTCCTGATGAAACCCAGAATCTGCATGTTCGGTGTTCGGAGGCCCTACAGGGGCCGGTGCTAGTCCCTGTGCAGCTCACGCAGCCGAACATACATGTTTCTCCTAAAGCAAAACCAGGATGGACGAACAGGACTTGGCCGCCAAAGGAACACGTAGCATCCCGACCGTCTGTCATCTCTGTCATCATAACCCCCGTCATCATAACAACCGCTGACATTTGAATTGTTTTCCACTTCGGCGGAAGATAAATACGGCTGGCATTTGGGCTGACAGGGCGGACGCTTGGCACATTTTTCAAAGCCAGTGCGAGTGTGATTCAGGTGTCAAGGAAACCCTGCGTGCAGTAAAACCTGTTATGGAGGCCATACATCTCTCTCCTTGAACATTTCTGACATGTTCCTTAAAGGAGAAAAGGAGGGGGAGGAAAAGACAAAGTGGTGCCAGAAACAAATCCGTGTGAAACTGTGCTGCTCCGAATGTGACTGCAGCAAGCGAGGCCTCTCCGAACGCATGGCGAGAGAATCAACCAGAACATGGCCACTGATCCAGGTGGGTGAGCCGTCCCGATGTTGGAATGTCTCTATTTCAAGCTTTTGAACAAAATGGACGATAGAAAGTCTCGGTCTCCTCTGACTCTCACCAGTCCCAAACCCACCTGCCGAGGCTCCTGGCCGGCTTGCATTGTAAAATCTGGTGGTCTGTACATCAGCGCCGAGCTCGGCTATAGCTAGCTAGCGAATCGTAGCTCCTGCTGCGACTGCGACTCCGGCTGCTGTAGAGCGAGTTCCAGGAGGAGCTGCGGCTGTAGCTGCGGTACGAAGAGCGGCTGCGGCTGCGGTTGGGACTCCTGCTGCGGTCACGGGATGGGCTGCGTGATGGGGTGTGGTTGAGCGAGAACAGGCTCCAGGAGGACAGGCTGCTGCAGGAGGAGGATGAGGAGGGACTGGGCCGGTAGTAAGGAATCGGTCTCTTCCTCGCACTGCGTGGAAAGAAGACAGGTCACGTCAGTTCCAAATGCAAACATATGTGGCCAAAAGTATGTGGACACCTGTCCTAATACCTGAGATCAGGTGTTTCAGCCACACCCACTGCTAACAGGTATATAAACTCACACACTGGCAATTCCAAACCACCTCTGGAAGCAACATCAGCTCAAGAACTGTACACTGGGAGCTAGATGAAATGGGTCTTTCTGGCTGAGCAGCCGCATGCAACTCTCAGGTGACTATGTGCCATGCCAAGCGTCGTCTGGAGTAGTGTAAAGTGCAGCCACTGTACTCTGGAGCACTTGCTGTGTTTGGCCGATACCCGGAGAACACTACCAACCAGAATGCATTGTGCCATCAGTAAAGTAGGGTGGAGGTACGATGATGGTCAGTGGGGCATGGCGGGTGTGCTTCAGGGTTAAGGCTCCTGGTTCCAGTAAAGGGTGATGCTAATGCTACAGCACATTGAGCTTTATGGCAGCAGGTTTGGGAAAAATGCTTTCATGTTCCAGCATGACAGTGTCCCTGTCCACAAAGGCAGTTCCACCAGGACATGGTTTGTCAAGTTTGGTATGGAGGAACTCCAGTTGTCTCCACAGAGCCCTGACCTTAACCAAGCCTCCCGGAAGAATGGAGGATGCTGAAGCCACAAAGGGTGCCACCTATATAATAATGCCAATGGTTTTAGAATGAGATCTCATATAAGTCTCATATTGTCAGGTGTCCACATACTTTTGTCCATTAGCATATCTAAGTATCTATATTTCCTAAAGTTGAACCATGCCTCTACTTTACCGAGCCAGTCATAACTGAAAAAAAAAAGACGTCCTGGAGGATCTTATTCACGAGTTACAGCAGGTCAGCCTTTATATATTCAGTACTGTACTTTCTATAGACGTGTGAAGCTGATGTGGCTATAGGGTTGCAGAAAAGACCTTGTAATTCTGCGGGCCTCGAGATGGCTGGGCGAATCTCTTCTCCTTTTCCTCATGGGCGAACAGGCTCTCCTCCTGCTACGCTTCCTGCCTCGCTTTGATTGCTTCTCGCAGGAGCTGGAGTCTCTTTTTCTCTCCCGGGTCCTTTCAGAAAGACATGAATACCACATGTGTCTGGGTTTAATAACCACTTCTGCTGCACACTGTGTGGAGGAATCGGAGGTTTGAATGGTTCTGTACCTGTCTGGTGTGTATCTTGAGTGTTTCGCGCTCCGCCGACTGCTCACGCTACACACACTCCCCCTCCTTGAGTCCAACGAGTAACTGGATGAACGGGAGTATGACCTTCAAGCAAGCAAGAACAGCAGGTAAGCAGGTAAGAATTACCGCCAGTGATAAGACACCTGCCGTGTCATTGCTGTCATAATAAAATCTTCTAACTATTGGTTTTTGGTTTTTTAGAAATGGTCCGAAATTATTTGGAGTGCAATATATATATATATATATATATATATATATATATATATATATATATATATATATATATATATATATATATATATATATATATATATATATATATTAGTAGCCACTTTATTAGGTACACATCCTTGTATCTACACTCATTGTCCATTGTATCAGCTCCACTGACCATTGTAGTTCTACAGTTACAGACTGTAGTCCATCTGTTTCTCTGTATACTGTATTACCCTGTTCTTCAATGGTCAGGACCCCCACAGGACCACCACAGAGCAGGTATGTGGGTGGTGCATTCTCAGCACTGCAGTGACACTGACATGGTGGTGGTGTGTTAGTGTGTGTGGTGGTGTGAGTGGATCAGACACAGCAGTACGCTTCATTGTCACTGCTGGACTAAGAATCTTCCACCAACCAACACTATCCAGTCAACAGCGTCCTGTGGGCAGCGTCCTGTGGGCAGCGTCCTGTGTCCAATGATGAAGGACTAGAGGATGACCAACACTGCACTGTGCAGCAGCAGATGAGCTATCATCTCTGACTGTCCATCTACAAGGTGGACCAGCAAGGTAGGAGTGTCTAATAGAGTGGACAGTGAGTGGACACAGTGTCTCAACACTCCAGCTGCACTGCTGCGTCTGATCCACTCACACCAGCACCACCCACACTAACACACCACCGTGTTACTGCAGTGCTGAGAATGATCCACCACCCACATCATACCTGCTCTGTGGTGGTCCTGTGGGGGTCCTGCCCTTTGAAGAACAAGGTAATACAGTATACAGAGAAACAGATGGACTACAGTCTGGAACTGTACACCTAGAGAGTACAAATCCATTGCGCCTGTACACAGTGACAAAATACACATTGCTGGACAGGACCTGGTTACATCTCACTGAGGTTCATTTCATCCTAGACGATCTTATCTCATCCTGTGTTAAACCGGGACACATCCGAGTGAGCCACATCTCGCGGCGTGATCTACCAACCTTCGGCTGGAGGATAACGACCTGCTCCTAGAGTAGCGTCCGTAGTGTTGAGAAGTTCGGGATGACCTGCTCCGACTGCGGGACCTCGTTTTCGATCGATATCTATCATGAGATGGAGTCAAACTTCTAGCAGCTCGGCTTCCCACAGGCTGCGTCCTCCCGCTCGTGTCTTCACTGCAATTACAGCAATAATGTGACTCCGGCTGATCAAACTGTCTGAACATGTCTGTGCTGACGGTAATATTAACGACCCCAGTCCTTATTCTCACTCTCATTCAAATCATTCGTTACTGGCTTGATTCTGACTCTTCATTGATAAAGGATATGCTCTACTATATCCTAATGCTTCCTCCTCATAGCTAGAAACTAAGAGGACTGCTTTCAACCATCATTTCAATTGTGATGATTCCAGTATACAGCATATGTTTCTGCATAATTAAATCATTAAGTTGTATTCAAAGACATTTAGAGTGGATCTCAATGATTGCAGCAGGAGCCAGACATACAAAGCATCGAATGCCTCTAAGAGATTCATCACAAAAGAATATTACACCAAATTAGGTCTTTTACTAATTTGATTTTTTAGTTTTCTGAACTGTCATTACGAGTTAAACTGACTTGCAGTCTCAAGACAACAAAAGTTGTTTTCTCAGGAACACAACTTACCCTGAGATCACAAAACAAACATGTTGTGATCTTGCAAAACCAGATTTTATAACCTTGAGATCACAAAAAAATAAGATTTGGTCGTGGAAAAACAATGGTAATTAACTTGAGATCACAAGAAAGATAATATGATCTCAGGAAAACATATTTTGTTATCTTGAGATCACAATAAAAATTAGATGTGATCTTGAGAAAACAACTTTTGATATTTTGAGAGAATCAAGACAAATAAGGCGTAATCTCACAAACACGTTTTGTTATCTTAAGATCACAAGAAAAATAAGATGTGATCCTGAGAAACAACTTTTGATATCTTGAGATCTTAAGAAAATGAAGTGGTGATCTTAAAATTAGAATCGTAGTCCAGAACAGTAAATCCGTAATTTCACAAAAGCAGCCTTTATCAACTTGGGATCACAAATAAAATAACTTGAACTCAAGAAAACATCTTTTGTTATCTTGAGATCACAAGAAAAACAAGGTGTGATCTTGCAGCCTCAAGACAACAAAAGTTGTTTTCTCAGGAACACAACTTACCCTGAGATCACAAAACAAACATGTTGTGATCTTGCAAAACCAGATTTTATAACCTTGAGATCACAAAAAAATAAGATTTGGTCGTGGAAAAACAATGGTAATTAACTTGAGATCACAAGAAAGATAATATGATCTCAGGAAAACATATTTTGTTATCTTGAGATCACAATAAAAATTAGATGTGATCTTGAGAAAACAACTTTTGATATTTTGAGAGAATCAAGACAAATAAGGCGTAATCTCACAAACACGTTTTGTTATCTTAAGATCACAAGAAAAATAAGATGTGATCCTGAGAAACAACTTTTGATATCTTGAGATCTTAAGAAAATGAAGTGGTGATCTTAAAATTAGAATCGTAGTCCAGAACAGTAAATCCGTAATTTCACAAAAGCAGCCTTTATCAACTTGGGATCACAAATAAAATAACTTGAACTCAAGAAAACATCTTTTGTTATCTTGAGATCACAAGAAAAACAAGGTGTGATCTTGGGAAAACAACTTTTGATATTTTGAGAGAACCAAGACAAATAAGGCATAATCTCACAAAAACGTTACGTTATCTTAAGATCACAAGAAAAATAAGATGTGATCCTGAGAAACAACTTTTCATATCTTGAGATCATAAGAAAATTAAGTGGTGATCTCAAAATTAGAATTGTAGTCCAGAATCTCACAAAAGCAGCCTTTATCAACTTGTGATCACAAATAAATCATAAAACATCTTTTTTTTTCTTGAGATCACAAGAAAAATTAGATGTGATCTTGAGAAAACAACTTTTGATATTTTAAGAGCACCAAGACAACTAAGACGTAATCTCACAAACTCATTTTGTTATCTTGAGACCATAAGAAAAATTAGATGTGATTTTGAGAAAACAACTTTTGATATTATGAGATCATAAGAAAATGAAGTGGTGATCTCAAAATTAGAATTGTGAACAGAACAGTGGGTCCGTATAACTACTGATGACCTCTCTGGACCTCTCTCTGTATGAAGACGCTTAAGTCACTCGTTAGAAGGACGGTACGGACACATTTGAACACACAGTGAACTCTCAGAGTCTCTCACCTTTTGACCTTGTTGTAAACAGAGCTGGACCGGTTACTCTCACTGTGCGTCGCTTTACCCAGAGAGTCATAGCTGGTCAGAGAGTTTCCCGAATCGGAAGCATTGTCCCTGTCCGTAAACCTGAGCTTCTCCGGAGACACGACCTTTCCGTCTCCCGCGACCTTTGCCCTCGAGATGCCAGTTTTGGTAGACGGCGGAGAGGACGTGTCATTCCCCGAATCGTAATCTGCGTGTCCTTTGCCCTGATTGGACAGTGAGTCCTGGACGACAGCCGTTTTGCTTAAAGCTTCAAGCCCGGGACGCGAACGCCCGACCTGCAAGCAGACAAAACAGTGCTGTTGTTTTTCTACAGGGCAGAGACGAAGACACAACAAAGAAAAGCACAGCACTCCTAATCTCTACCTGCACGGATGCAGTGAGTGAGAGTAGTCTAAAAAGGCAGGTTATGTCCCTACGAAAACACAGAGAGAAAATTAATAAGAGGCTTTTTTAAAATTCTGCTCAGAACAGATAACTAAGAGATTAAAAAACGTCATGCAAATTCGTCACATGCGAGTAATTTCCAAAGAAAAGAAGGAGGAAAAAAGAGCAGAACGGAAGGCAAATGAATGGAAATACACCAAATAAAAAAGGGCGAAACAAACGACCTTCCTCAACGGAATCATCGTACGAAAGAGAGGAGATTAAAAAAACAAAGGAAGAGGAAATGATAAACAAACGACTGTAGAGTCAATGAAAAGAGAGAACAGAAAACGGAAAGGAAAGTCCAGTTTGAAAGTCCTGTCTATCAAAGAACACTGAACAAACATCACAAAAATGGGTGTAGATATAGACGTAAACATATGCATATCAATGTATATTAATAAGCTGTACAAAAACAATAATAAAAACAAACTAATGAAAAGGATTCCAGACAAAGAAATACTTCCATCACTCTAACTAAGTAAAAGCCTGGAGGAAAGA
This sequence comes from Prochilodus magdalenae, assembly GCA_024036415.1. Classification (NCBI taxonomy): domain Eukaryota; kingdom Metazoa; phylum Chordata; class Actinopteri; order Characiformes; family Prochilodontidae; genus Prochilodus; species Prochilodus magdalenae. The sequence continues at coordinate 18,536 of JAMWET010003946.1, read as the reverse complement.
AAAGGAAAAGAAAAGAAAAAAAGAAAAACAGAACATTTCTTTTGTGCTTAGGTCCCCTGTAGGAAGAGGTTTACAAGTCCACCAGCGACCTATGTTAAGTCCCTAAGTCTGCGGATAGCATCGACTTACCAATCAAGACTTCCTCCTTAAGTAGGTAAGGTGTAAGAAAAAGGGAAGAGCGGGTAACGTAAGTGAATCATTAGAGTGGTAAAATACAAGAAAAAGAACAACACCCCTCTCTTCCTCCAACCCATAGCCACTCCGCCACACTCCCTTGGCCTCTTAGGGTCTGTCTGTTGTGTGCTGACTGTGTGATGAGCCTAGCCTGCTCTTAAACCAGTTCCCTAGACAAAACATCAAGATCAAGATTTCTGTCAGTTTAAACTGACTGACCCTGACCTCTCCGTCTACAGCTGACCTATGATGCACACATGACTGTATGAATGTGGAGGCCGGACAGTGTAGGGAAGTCCATGCAGCTTCTCTTAAAGGGCCCATATCCAAGCTTCCAAGAGGTTCATTTAAAGCTGGAAACCAGACATTGTTGATTTCTATATAAGCATGTTTCTTAGTGGACCAATCACAGCTGTTGTGGTTTGCATTGGCACGATGCATGGTTTTACATTTCTGGGAGATGATAAGAGGTTAGAATTCACCATTGGGGGAGCAGCGCTACCCCACACCACAGCGACTCACTATTGCTTCCTCAGGTACAAAGTGGTATTACAAGACAGGATGGGTCAAGGCTAGCTAGTTAGCATGCTAACAGTTATTTCTATAGATTCTGTTGAAAATTGTAGTTAATGTTGGAATGCTACTACTACAAATCTTTAGAGTCTGTGGTGGAATGGGTCTCCAAATTAATGTATATAAACATCAAATTAAATTTAGAAACATTTGATTTTTTGAAAATGGTTCCATGTAGCATCTATGAGTGTTTCTATGGTGTTGCAATTTTTTTTTATGCTATATACAACCAAATGCAATGCATTCTCCATCATTTCAACACGCAAAGAACCATTTACGCACTCAATGGTGCTCATATGTCTATATAGAAACCTTGTCTTTACGATAGAACCATTAAGAACCATCTCTTCTATCTTTTTTTTAAGAGTGTAAAATGAAACAGGCTGTCAAACACACATATATCAGGCACTAAGACTAAAACACTTAACCAAATGGAAATATTCATTATTGTACCTTTTTGTTCCTGTTTCTTTATGATATTTTCACTGTCCAAATAAAAACAGGTATCTCCAAAATGGCAACTTTACAGGAGAGGCTAAAAACCTCATTTAGTTTGAATGGAAGTCAATGGAACCAGACGTCTTTCCAAGCAGTTTTGCACCATTTCTCTTGGTCCATTCTTCATGAAACTTCCACACAGTATAAACAGCAGCTCATGTGATCAAATGAGGCTTAAAAGTAAAAATCAACAAAAATGAGATACATGTTTTTCATTGGACAGCGATGATATATGTAGCTGATCTATGTGTCAAATGGGCGGGGTTAATCTACAGTAAGTCTTGATAGGTCATGGTTTTACAGCTTGGTTTCCACAGATGGACTGGAGAGCGACTGGGACATTTTCACCTTTACCAAACATGATATGGGCCCTTTAACTGATCTGGGACTAGAATGAAAGACAAACTGAACATCAGCTCAACTGAACTTCCTCTGGTTGGTTGGGGTGGGTGGTATAAAGCTATGTGAGGCACTCTAACAGTCCTTAACTCAGTCAAACAATACTGAAAAAATAAGTGGGGGAAACACAGGAACCCATCACATTTCACTTGCCATTCTTTTAGTCCAGGAACAACAGTATCAACTCAAGATGAATACCCACCTCCATCACCCAGACCTTGCCCCATGAAAATCACCACATTTAGGCCTTTTAATGAGAACTGTGAGTTCAGCTGCCGTGTGCTACTGTTTCAAGGCCACTATTGAATCAATAGAAGGAAACGCCACTATTGAAGAAAATATTATCTCTCTTTGGTTTACTAATTAGGTCTGGTCTTAGTTCTCTTACAGCTGGAGTTAGAATACCAATAATTCTATAATATTAGCTGAATTTAACAATGTTTTTGTTGTTTTACTGTGAAACGGTACAGAAGTCTTTATATGGTGGTGATAGGAACCAGAAGTCATGATCATTACACCATTATATGATTTCACCGTCTCTGTGAAACCACCTACACAAGTCTTTGGGGTTTTTATATGTAACCTTGGAGATAATGTAGCAGTAAGTGACCCCAGTAAACCTAAAGAGATTCAGATTAGATTGAATGAATCTGCCTCACAAGGCGCTGCATGTACCCCTGCACTATGAGTGCGGTTACATGTATTTAATAATCCAAACATTATTGGATTTCTGCAGTCATCGGATTATATAATTGGCCGTGTAAACAGAATACTGCAATTCAGGATTGAAGAATAAGCTGCAAATCTGAAATTTGATAAAGAGAGTTTTCTAAAGTTATGGGATTAACAAAATCATGTGACCAGATTACAAAGTCTGATTTTCTGCAGTTATAGGATTACTAAATTCCCTCTCCGTCAGAATTCACAGTTTGCAAAAGTGTTTCGGACTGGTAAACGTTTTACGTCTTGTACATTTTTTATTTTTTGTAATTTTGTTTTCTTGAATTTAATTATTTTTCGTTTGTAATTATTTTATTTTTGTAATTTTGTTTCTTGAATGTAATTTTTTTGTATTTTTTTATTTTTGTAATTTTGTTTTCTTGAATTTAATTATTTTTTGTTTGTAATTTTTTGTTTTGTAAAAAAAAAAAATCTTGCATGTATTTTTTTAATTGTAAATTTTTTATATTTTTGTAATTTTCTGAATTGTAATTTGTTTTGCACTTCTCGGCCACCGTAGTTATAGGATTACTAATTAATGCATTACTTAATGCATTAAATATCTCAAGCTTCAGGAAACATGTAATTGCAGTTGGAACAAAACTTAATATCTCAAATGATAACTTTATAGGAGAAGCAATTTTGATGCATTTTTATTGGTCAGCATTTTTAAATTGCATCTGGTCGTATATACAACTACATACAAGATTTTGTCCAGATAATCTAAAGATACAGAGCATTCTTAACCAATTCATGTAAGGACCTTCTGCGAGGTAGATTTTAGAGACAGTAGGCTTCAGACATTTGGTTTTGATCACCACCACTGTGAGGTTGCTAGTTTCTCTAGATTAAAGTGTTTCACACTACACCACTAAAACTTTAACCTACAACCATTACAAACTGATTACATGCTCGGCTCGTTTTTGTTCATTGCCACCTTAAACTACATTTAACTACATTTGCACTGAAACTCTGAGCTATGCCCAAAAACAAGCTCAGACACAAATTAGCGGAATTTAATAACAGCCAGGCAGAATTAACTGGCACTTCATGCTACAATAACCACATCCGGAGTTGCTGTGCATGCAGGATCCGTGAATGTGGGCAATGCAGATTAACCCTCGGACTGGTGGAATACCATACAAGGCTATCTAGCGTTTATAGTACTGGCTATAGCTAGCTATTAGAGTATCTATGATATATATTGTATTATATAGATATGATGGCTAGACTATTGTTTTAGAATCTTCTCTCAACATCCAAAAACACTTCTGATAAAACCATCCTAGTATTCGTGCAACGAATTAGGCAAAAGCACAGATATTACATAAACTAGAGTTGGAGTAATGGGTGTTTTTCCCCTGGGATGAGAACTGAGGGGTATGAAAGGTTAGATGAGAGTTAGGCCATGTATAATTATTCAAGCTGGAAAACACTTGAAAACCACTCTCATTTAAAAGTTAATTAATGCAAATCTAAGCAGCGTGTCAAGCGTATGTGCAACATGCAGATCCAATGCAGGCCCCTCTCTGGAAAGTATCCTCACTAAAGGGCTTAGTGGTCAGTGTCTGGCACAATCGGGAATTCAAAGTTTAGGGAAACACAAAAAATACAGAGGGGTCGTCGGCTTTCCCATCCCAATCCCAGACATTGGACATTCAGTCTTAAATTCAGCTCTGGAAATAGATAAGAGACCACTCCAGTTTCTCCACATGTACTGCAGGTTCTCAGTGAGGAACCGAAGGTTGGGTTCTAGCTTTACTGGCAGATACAGTGAGCGTCTGGTTCATAAGAACAAGGTCCAGCAGCAAACACACAGGACAACACAGCTACAGACTGGCAGAGGGCCAAACCCACCCTCTACTGACCGTGATGAGCGCCACCTCATTCCAATGTCCCTTACCCACCGCAAGATGACCTCAGGTGACCTACAGAGAGACTGGCGAGCGGTGGCTTGGGTGAAACGCACAGCGAGCATGGTTCTAAAAACAGGCTTCTGGAGGTCATTAGTGATTTTCTAAATCAACAGATCTAATACAATATCTGATCTGGAGTTTGGGAGACATGGGTCCAGTAGTGTAGAGAATCAAACAGAACTGAGGGATTCTGATCCAACACAAACCCAGAACCTGTACAACTAGAGACACTGACCATTCTGAGGTGGTCTCTTACATTTTTCCAGAGCTGTAGATTGACCTGGAGGTGGAATTCCACCAGCTGATCCAACATTTTGGCAAAATTCAGTGGCTGGGATGTAAACTAAGTTGTTGGGCGTGGTTACAGTGGTGGTGATGGGAACCAGGGGCTAGCATGTCTACAACCCATATGTAGCCATCATATGAACTATCCTCAACCACCAGTGATCGTGTACATCGCACATTCAGAGTTTTCACAGCATGTGCATTGTTGATAATGGTAAATGTTCTAAATGATAAGATTCTAGATAGATAGATAGATAGATAGATAGATAGATAGATAGATAGATAGATCTTCAGATGTCCGGTTCCTATCACCACCACTGTGATCTCTAAATGATTTCACATCGCAATGATGGAGTTATGCAGAAATTTGGGAAACTTCATGGAATTCCCCTTTTAAACGGGGTTGAGCTGTTAAGTAATTTGACGGTCGATGGACTGCATTTAATTATCACAAGGCGAACCACCAAACCAGCCTTGAGTCAGTATGAAAAGGCAATGTCTGCCTCATCTAGCCTTCAGTAAACGCCTCTCAGGAAGTTGATTGTGTGTATTACTGCGCTCTGAAGTGTTCGGGGCGCGCTGATGGGTGTAGAATGGCATCGGCCCTCTCTCTGCTTCCCATTAAACGGCAAAAAAGAAATCAATGGTTTTACACGGCCTTTAACAGAGCAGCAGCCTAGCGCTATTAGCGCGCCGGGCAGCAATCGGAGACACTTACTGAGCATTCAGGCAGCATAGTGCAGCACTTAGAGGGGATTTTATTGGCTAGCTTGACTGCTGACCCCCATTCAAAACTTCTTTGGTCCCCCGAAGGACGAGCGCCATCTCCGAAGCCAGATTTGCCATGATCTTCCGATCTGTAAAGACAAGAGGAGCACATGTTGGATACATAGGCCTGGAACGGTGGACACGGAACAGCTGTTGTTGCATTTTCTTTGATTTAACACATGAAATAAAAATAGAAAATATGGCCGTATGGTTATGGATAACATGCGGATGGAAAGCTCAGTAGCCTGCATGCTGTGTCTTCACCACCACCCATCACCACCACTATTACAACACGGTGCAGGATCCTGTAACTGCGGTGCCAAATCCTCTTTCCCTGTAGAGAAGACACGGGAAACAGTAGCTGTAGTAGAGCCGAATGAAGGATGGCAGCTAGCATGGATGCTTGGATGGTAGCTGACCACAAGGACCTGCCGGCAGAGCAGCATGGTGGTCTGTCAGCAATGACTGCTTTCTCATAGCGACACTTGGAGCAAGCATCGGTGGCATAGCTGGCAGTGGGCGCGACTCAGGTACTGACACTTCATGGGCAGCACAGTGCCTTCATACTTAAGTATGGAGGGTACCAGTGGCAGGATTTATTACATCTGTAATGTCCTGCTATAATTTCAAGACCCTCAGTCAACAAGACCCTTAATCAACTCAGTTTAGGTGAAGAGACTCTAGTGTCTCTCAGCCCACCAGTCTTTAATAGAAGCACACTACTTACAGTACACTAACACATTACACTTACTGAGTTACTGAACACCGACACACTACTTACAGCACACTAACACACTACACTTACTGAGTTACTGTACACCAACACGATACTTACAGCACACTAACACATTACACTTACTGAGTTACTGTACACCAACACGCTAGTTACAGTACACTAACACATTACACTTACTGAGTTACTGTACACCAACACGCTACCTACAGTACACTAACACATTACACTTACTGAGTTACTGTACACCAACACACTACTTACAGTACACTAACGCATTACACTTACTGAGTTACTGTACACCAACACACTACTTACAGCACACTAACACATTACACTTACTGAGTTACTTTCCAACACTGATGCAGAGTCAGTAAATGGTTTGAGGCTACTGCGTGATGAATTTGGTGCGTGATGCTAATTAGTGTGCTATAAGCATTCATTATCCGCGAGCTGCATTAGCCTCTTCGCTCCAGCGCTAATGCTCAGCTTCATTTGGGGTAAACAGCAAATAGTGCAAATCTGCCAAACTCTCGTTCTAACTTTCCACAGGAAGACCAGCAATGACAAATCTGAAACTGCACGGGTTTGGAAAAACAGTGAAGCATGAGAAGATCTAGGCAGCTCCGTCTGCACACATGTACTTCTGTGAGGTCAATGGGCCAAAAACCTGGACCTCTCCTCATGCTGGCATACGGGAAAATGTCACCAGCACAGAGCTAAATCTGGAAACCGCTCCCACTGTGTGTGCGGTTCAAGCCACGGCTTCTGGGGGAGAGCGGAGAGCACACAGAGCCGGGGTGGTCTCTCAGGAGAGCAGAACTGCAGCGGCTTTCATGTTTTTGTTTCCTAAAGAATAGAAACGGCTCCAGAAGTCGAGATCAAGTGCTGAACAAGTGTGGTAAGCCGAGGAGATATCCGGCTCGATGCCCGGCCTTTTATGCTCAGCTTCTTTTATTTATTTATCCTTTTTGTTTCTTTCTGAGAAACTTGCTGTTGTCTGGGCTCAAGAGCAGCCAAAACACACTTCGAACGAGTCACAGTGTGTGCTTAAAGAATGGCAGTCGAGCCCTAACAGACTAAACAACCTGAACACAGTACAGCTGAAGTCTCAATCCAGAGACTACACACTTCAACAGTGCATTAATTACTGACTTTCAGCCTGGAGAATTTTTCAGGGCTGTCAAACAACTAAAGAGAACCATTTTATTGGCAATGGTGAAGAGACGATCTGTACCTCGAGCCCTTCGAGCTTCAAGTACAGCTCCACTCAACCCACCATCCCTGAGGACTCATGGAAGACAAGCGTCCAGACTCTTCTCTGTCCTGGCTCCCAGATGGTGGAATGAACTCCCACTGGCTGTCCGAACAGCCGAGTCTCTCACGGTCTTCAAACGCAGACTGAAGACCCGTCTCTTTATGACGCACTTAAGTGATTGACCACTAGTAGATGTATAAGTTATGTGTGTATATGTATGACCTTCCTTCTCTTTAGGCATGAATGTTGGGCTGGGGTTGCCAGGTAGTGCACTTTTGCTTTATATATGTCTGTGCATTAATCTCTAGGTATCAGCGCTGGCCCTGGTGTCCGGGCAGTGGTCTGAGCTCATGGTGTCTAGAGCTCATGGTGAGTTTTAGACTTTAACCTTCTGGTACTAGCTAGAAATATTATCCAACGGAAGACTAAGTCGCTCTGGATAAGAGCGTCCGCTAAATGCCGTAAATGGTAATGTAAATTTTCAGTGTTGATAATTGTATCTTTGTGGTCCACTAGAATAGATTTACATGCTTCAGTTTTCCCACAACACAATATGTTCCTACATATCTCTATCGGCCACATTCTCTGAAATTCTCTGTTAGAGCTCCTGTGTCTTTAAGCCCCACCTCCTGATGAGCCCAGTGTGCTGTGATTGGTCAGCTCAACCACAACGACATGTTCTACCCCCACACTGCTGCGACTATAATGAGTCTGATCCTGAGGTTGGTAAACCTGAACCACTTTCACAAGCTAGACTAGAGTAGTACCTACAGGGGTTGGACAATAAAACTGAAACACCTGTCAATTTAGTGTGGGAGGTCTCATGGCTAAATTGGACCAGCCTGGTGGCCAATCTTCATTAATTGCACATTGCACCAGTAAGAGCAGAGTGTGAAGGTTCAGTTAGCAGGTAAGAGCACAGTTCTGCTCAAAATACTGCAATGCACACAGCATTATGGGAGACATACCAGAGTTCAAAAAAGAGGACAAAAACTGTTGGTGCACGTCTTGCTGGCGCATCTGTGACCAGACAGCAGTTCTTTGTGATGTATCAAGAGCCACGGTATCCAGGGTAATGTCAGCATACCACCAAGAAGGAACGAACCCTCCACCAGCATCACGTAGTGACCTGGCCACTATCCTGCAAAGAGGAATGGCTTCTTAAACTCCCTCTGACCACTGTGCAGGACGCAGTATTAGTCATTCCCAAGACCAACTGACGCTGTATTGGCCACACAAAGGAGGCCGATACACCATACTAATAAAATGATGGTGGTCTAAAAACCAGGTGTTTCAGTTTCATTGTCCAACCCCTTGTACATTCAGTGTTTCAGTGGCACACCAAGCTTTTGTATCTGGTAGGGCGGGCAATAAGGATTGTGTTACGCCAATGATGGTCATCTTGTAAATAGAAGGAAAAGGGGTATAGATGCAGTATACGTCAACATCTGATTAAGACTCTTAGTTAGCTAGCCTGGTCATTTCAGTGTTTCACTGTTCTTAGAATAGAAGGGTCTCTCAAATATGAAGTTACAGTGTGTGTTATACTGCAACTCCATAATTCTGTATGCGTCAGAGCTCTGATGGCTTCACCATTATTCCAGTATACACTCAGCAAAATGGCTTGCACCCAGAAGGAGGTGTCGGGAGTGCTGGTGCTGTTTGTTGGGAAGGAAGATAAAGGTGACCAGGATCAATAATGATGATAAATTTAGACTGATATGAATCAATATTTATTGAGCTACACATACAGAAGTCTGTCTGTCAGTATGGTGTCCGTGTTTTCCTAACGCCATGTTTGCCAGACAGTCCGTCGGTAAGGAGCTGTAGATGTTTAAATGGTACATGGTGTCCTAGTGATAATCCATTCCCCATGCAAAGCACATTGAACATCCTTCTACACTCAGTTCCTGCAGATGGTGGCGGTAGGGGTGGAGGTGGAGGGACACCAGGCCATCTGTTCATCTTGGTGCTGACCACGGTGCCTCCACACACGGATTCGTTGGGCGTCTCCACCAAGACTAAAGCGGGACTCGTCACTGAAGAATGACCCGCTGCCATTCTGAGTCACTCCATGACAGTCTGGTACGGACACCGACTGCAGTCTTTGGTGACGGTGACGTGAGTTGTTAAAGACACGTCATGGTAACGTCTGTGTGCATGTAGTCCTGCCTGGTGCAGCCGTCTGCCAATGGTGTTCAATGGTGCTGCACTAACAGGATGACTCATGGAGGGACACCAATGCTCGCTGCTCAGGAACACAGGACACACAATACACTGTACACAAGTGGCAGAAAACATGGTTGTCCGTTTCCACTGAGCATCTCTTTATAGAAATCAAAACTACTTCGGGAACACTGTGGGCTTTGAACGCAAACCCCTCTAATGCTCCACGCAGAAGCGCTCTAACAGCGTCCCAGCAGGCGGATGTGTAGTAGGCCGGGTTTGGGTGGGGAAAAAAAGATCCTGTACTTCCCTCTTCTGGCCTATTCTACAAGGAGAATGAATACAGCTTCACACTTGCCTGTTTCCATAATGATTCCTCCCTCTCAGCATCCCTTCGGAAACTGCAAATAATGGAGGGATGGAGAGGGGATTTATAAGCAATCATCTCCAAACCTCCAAGCTTAGGATCATTTTCCAATCGGAAACCAGAGCCTTTTCTCTATTCTCAGCTGGAAAAGTTTGGGGCTGAAATGACACCATGAAACCACGACTGTCTGAACAGGGGCCAATGAAGCAATTAGCACACAGTGACAATAGGGTTACTGATATGTGGGTCAGTTAGCACCGCCTGTAAAGCAAGGCGCCAAAGCTTTCAGTTTCTTTACAGCTGCAGCTTCACTTTCTACCTAGTGAAATCCTGCTGTACCTTATATTATTACAAAGTCACAATTATCTCCATCCATTTGCAGTAGATTCGTTTTAATTGCCTGCCTACGGTGTAAAGTGCCTCTTGGTGTAATGAGTGGCTGTATGTGGAGCTACAGAATAGATTAATTTGTTGTTGTTATATTGCACAGCTGTCAAAATCGCATGCTTTATAGATCGGTAATGGGTTACTCGAAGCTCTACGCAATGCACACATTTTCCCCCCAGTTTCCTGATTAAAGTCACGAAAAGACTTCATTTTTAATGATCACGATTTGTATTAAGAGCCAAGAACACACACCAAATTCTGGAGACTGGAAACTATGAGGGTTACTCTGAGTAAAAAATCCTGATCTGGGGTTATGAACTAAATTAATTTCCATCTACAGAAAGTTGCAGCAGGTTTATTCTAAAACACATTATAAATGCAGAGAAATTAATTACATGTGGAAATACTGTGAACTATGTGGTAATGAATTGCGGAGACTGTTCCATGATCATGGCTCAATGACACACTGGAGCCATACTTAGCGTGACCCCTTCCCTAGACTACACTACAGCACATTATCTCCCGCTAGGTCTGTGCACCTCGTGGTGGCTACATTGACATTGTGGGTCCCGTGGATCCTGTTATGGGCGCACTAGTCAGCCCTCCTTCGTGATGGCGCCTGCTTCATTGACTTCAGCTAGGCTAAAACAATGCTATTAGCTACAGGGGTAGTCCGGGTAGCCAAGCCTACCTGACTCAGAGATGCCACCCGTCCTGTAAAAATACGGAAGTTACGTCCTTTATTCCGGCTCCAATTAAATGTTGATGAATGTGTTTCTGTATTTCCGTAAATGTCCGATATACATAACACATCTGTCACAATTCTCTCTCAAACCGGTGCCCCCCATTGCCCACCACATCCTGGAACATCAACTATGGAACGTGCTTCGTTCAGTATTTACGCGTGTAAATGTTCCGATAAACACGTGTGTCACATATTATTTGTTATGTGTCTCATTCATGCCAGTTTATCCTGACGCCTCCTTACCCCAAAACAACCAACTCAGATCAAAATACGAGACACGATTCCGAACTACCATGTCACACTCACAGCATGACCACACCCCCTCCATCCTTATTTTCAGGTGTCAACTCCTAACCTGGACCATGTGACAGTCAGCACTTGGGCGCCTTTTGTCAATAGAGCTGCTTACGAAACATACATAGTCACTGACCGGGCTACCTCTTGCTAACCTGCATTCTCTCTTTCCGGCTTGCACTGGTTATGCACTGTGCATTCATGACAATGGCCATGTTTGCCTTAATAGGAAAGGAGGCTGGACTCGCGAGTGGTGTCAGTGTCCCTCACACACTGCTGTGCATTGGATTTATAGCCTCCATTCTCGTGAGGCTCCAACGTATGGTGGCTGTACAAGTCCAGTCCTGAATCCTTTTTCTGTGTGGAGTTAGGCATGTCTTCTCTTCTCTCTTACAACGCTCGTGTCTGTTTGGGTTTTCCTCCCAAGTCCAAAGACATAGTGCCCATCTGCCAGATCACGAATAAACTGGAAATGCTTGTTGCTTTCCAGCGTTCGGGATAACTTCCGGACATTCGCTATAGAGGCTTATATTTATGGACATAAACAAGTGAGCGGTCGTCAAAAAATGTCAGGAAGGTCAGGAACCGTGCAAAGTAAAACTTAACGAAGGGCCAAACCAAGCCAGGTAGCCAGAAACAGAGCAGAGCAGAGATTACTTCATGAGGAACGAAGGCTACAAACAGAAAAGCCCTATAAGGGATATTCACCAGGTGGGAATCTTTTTAGCACTCTTCTGCATCGTCCTAGCTCACACCAGACTTGTACTTGTCTTGCAACACATTTTGTTTGTCCTATGTCCCCTTTGCACCTTAGGGCACCTATTTAACATATCATATATATATATGATACCATTTATTCACTGCACTGGAGATAAGGATGCCTCTGACCGCTCGTTTCCTCTATAATCTGTAACAAACCCCATAAAAAATGTACTTGGTATACATGACACAATAAAGATTAATTGAATTGAAATGAATTGAGCATTGAATAATCAACACTCCCTAAGACGCAAAGGCCTGCGCTCCTGTGATCTGGTTGCTTGGCTGTGAGCGAGTGAAGTGATTGCGGACGCTCCACGTGGTAACACAGAGCGAGATTTCTGATTGGTGGAGTTTCACCAGCAGTACATAACGTTGTGGCGCGCATGACCAGTTTTACATTTACATTTACATTTCTGGCAATTTAGCTGACGCATCTTAACATAATCCTCAGAGCCACTTACAAGGTTAATCACTATTACAGCGTGGGTTCTCCCATGTTAGTTGTTTAGGAGTCGTGCCCAAGGACTCTTATTGGGTTGGAAGCCCATCGCAATCACCCCCAGACCAGTGATTCAAACCCTTAGTCCTCGCCACGTGTTGGGTGGTGGCTATTTGGCGGGTAGTGGTGGGTTACGTATACGTGCTAGCATGTGTTGTACAACCTCTAGGTGTGTGCTTGTGAGTGTGTATATTTCTAGCTCGTTTGCCTGTCCCTTTGATGGACTGTTGGCCTGGTTCCAGGGTGTTTTCCTTTCTTCTTGTGCAGTAAAACTGTAATGGCCAAGAGGACTAACCATCTTAGCAGGTGTGTAATGAATTTGTGATTATTGTTGGGTATTATTATTATTAGCCTTTGAAACAGAACATCCCCATTTCTGTATTAGCTTAGGCACATGAGGGCTCATTGCCTCCCCTCCGTTGTAAAGGGGGCCACACTTTTTTCTCGTGGGTTCAAGCATTTTAAATAAAAATTGAACGCTTTGAGAGACATTGCATCTGGTGGGTCGTGTTTCAGAAAAAAAATAGGACATATAGTCTATATACAACACCATGCGGTACTGTAAGAATATCATACTTTGTTCACCATGATTTAAGTTACCACATTCGGTTAATGCTGTACACTAAAACAAATGGCCAAAAAGACCATGAGATGACAATATACCTTTAAATTTGTTTCAACTTAAAGTTATGATACCACTGTTAGGACCTGCAGCTGCACACTGGTATTAAGCAGTTCCAGTAAATTTATGGTTTTGGCAATTCTTGGTCAGTTCTCGCAGTTCACACTATCCTAAGCCTCATGCTCCACCATAAATGTGTTGCTCACTGTCAGTCGAAAGAAAAAAGTACCACAGCACGGTCATTCAGACGGGGTGTGGGAATACATCACTATTTCATTTTACACGGCTGTAGCAACCGTACCTCCAATTAGTCCGCACGAAACGAACCAAATGTTTGTGCATACAGCTGTTAGAGCTGTCTCTGATAAACAGCATTATCATCCTGTGCTCTCACAGCACTCACACCGGTCAGCCAAGACCCTCTGCCTCTATCAGCCCCAGGGCCGATCGCCGCTTTTACCGCCCGCAACGCTATACAATACCCCACTTGGATAAGATATAACGCCTGCCCAACGCAACAACCCCTCAGCAACGGCTAGGCAGAGAAACCAGTCCCAACAATCTCTTGAAAGGTTGCCTTACTTGACCCGACGAGGGCTCCAAGAGAGAAGACTCAGTGTTTAAACTGTTTAGAATACAGGCTTAGAGCCGTGGTTTACGATACAACGTGTAGCGCTGTAACAGCCAAGACGACGCTCTCGGTTCAACAGGACCTGACACTGACAGTCCATAGACCATATGCATACAGAGTTCACTTACAACACTAAGTAAGATATAACACACGTATTGCAACCAACTGGGATACCATCGCCATGGCTTAGCAACATCATCGCAAACCACCTGGAATGCCTCAGCAATGGCCTATTAACAACATAGCAACAACCAGCTTAAATGACCACCTACCATGAGACTCCATAGCAAACATTATAGTAGCGGACACCTGAGCATCCACTTTTGGATAACCATCAGCAGTGGATCTTATCAATTCATCTTAGCAACCCCATTGCCTTCCATAGCAGTAGCCTAGCATCACCTTAGGCAACTACACTGGGATTACCATGGAAATGGCCTAATCACGTCTTTGTAACCACTTTGGACATGACAGTTTTGCTTCTGGCAACTATTTTAGCAACTGATGCAATAGCCTAACAACACCTTAACAAGCACTCTTGGGTTCCATAGCAACAAGTCTTACCAGCATCTCAGGCAACTACCATGGTAGTTACCATAGCAGTGCCCCAATAGCACACCTACCAATCTCACCCTGAGACACCACAGAGTGATGACACCTTAGTAGGCAACCCCCTGAAAGACCATAAACAATGGCCTAGGAGAAACATACACACCAAACCAGATATACCACACTTATTATCACACCAAACTGGGATACCATCGCACATGGGCTTAGCAACCTCATAGAAAACCACCTTAATGCCTTAGCAAAGTGGCCTATTAACAACATCAGCACAACAACAGCTTAATGACCCACCCACCATGAGGACTCCCATAGCAACAAGATAAGCGAATCACCTGAGCGTCCACTTTGGATACCAGAGCAGGTGGGACTAGGCATTCATCTTAGCAACCCACATTGGCTTTCCATAAGCAGTAGCCTAGCATCACCTTAGCAACTACCTGGGTATACCATAGAACTGGCCTAACACGTCTTTGTCTAACCACTTTGTGACATGACAGTTTGCTCCTCTGGGGCAACATTTTAGCAACCACTTCTGGATACAGTATCAATAGCCTAGACAACACCTTTAAACAACCATTTGGGTGCCATAGAAACAGTCAACCATGCTTCTCTAGCAACTACCATGGTTACCATAGCAGTTGCCGCGAAGCACGCCTTAACCAATCCCTGAGACACCACAAGAGTTGCCACCATATAGCAACCAGTCCTGAAAGCTGCATTACAAGGGCCTACGAGAACTATAGTGCACCAACAACTTGCGTAAATATCATGGCAACAATATATGTAACACCGTGATGGGCAGCGACTTTGGATGTGCATAGTCCATATCTTGAGCACCTGAAATACTACTATATGACCTAGAAACACCTGGAATACTATGGTTTTGGGATCTTTTGCTCTGAATGTCTCTGGACTGATCAAGCACTGACAGCTTCATTGTTTTTTTCACAGGCTAAAAATCGGTTCCCAGTGAGGGTGGACGTATTCTGACCTCACTGCCACCTGTATGACTCGTACCTGGTCGCATTGTTGTGTAGATGTCCAGTCAGGACTGTGAGGCTCCGCCCTCCGGCAAACGCTGTCTGTGATGGGAGTCACTCTGCGAGACCTGGCAGCACAGACAGACAGACAGACAGACAGTTACTAGGTTTAGAGAGAGAGAGAGAGAGAGAGAGAGACAGAGAGAGAGAGAGAGAGAAAGACAGAGAGTCTTGGGAATGACATATACTGCGTCCTGCACAGTGGTCAGAGGGAGTTTAAGCCATTCGTCTTGCAGGATAGTGGCCAGGTCACTACGTGATGCTGGTGGGAGGTTTCGTCCTTCTTGGTGGTGTGCTGACATTACCCTGGATACTCGTAGGCTCTTGATACATCACAAAGACTTGCTGTCTTGGTCACAGATGCGCTTCAGCAAGACGTGCACCACAAACAGTTTGTCCTCTTTTGAACTCTGGTATGTCACCCATAATGTTGTGTGCATTGCAGTATTTTGAGCAGAACTGTGCTCTTACCTGCTAACTGAACCTTCACACTCTGCTCTTACTGGTGCAATGTGCAGTTAATGAAGATTGGCCACCAGTCTGGTCCAATTTAGCCATGAGACCTCCCACACTAAAATGACAGGTGTTTCAGTTTCATTGTCCAACCCCTGTATATATACATGTATATATATACACACTAATGCACTTACATTTAACACACAAGACAATAATGTGATACTCATATTAAAGCAGATTTCTAGTATTTAAGTACTAGCCAAAGAATTTAATAACTGCCAAGGAACTTAATGCATCCGAACGCTCCCCCACAGTAAACGTTAAAATGAAGAGGTTACTAATACCCAGCCTGATGCCTGAGACATCGTTATACAATCGTTATACTGTAAGATTTTGCCATAAAATGTATCTTTTTTTTTTATTTATTAATGAGAGCCAGTTGTTGATTTTGGTGCCTCCACACACGGATTCGTTGGGCGTCTCCACCAAGACAAAAGCGAGACTCGTCGCTGAAGATGACCCGCTGCCATTCTGAGTCACTCCATGACAGTCTGGCACGAGACTATTGGAGTCTTTGGCGACGTTGACATGGTGTTAAGGGCTTAACGGTCTCTGTGCAAACAAAGTGCCAACAGACCGTTCATCTTGGTGCTGACCACGGTGCCTCCACACCCGGATTTGTGGGTCGTCTCCGCCAAGACAAAAGCGAGACTCGTCGCTGAAGATGACCCGCTGCCATTCTGAGTCACTCCATGACAGTCTGGTACGACACCACTGCAGTCTTTGGTGACGGTGACGTGGTGTTAAGGACAGTCGTGGTAACGGTCTGTGTGCGTGTAGTCCTGCGTGGTGCAGCCGTCTACCAATGGTGCTGCACTAACAGGATGACTCACGGAGGCCATCATGGAGGGCATGTTGGGTCAGGTACGTGTCCCAATGCCAAACCTACCCACCAAGTTTCATTCCTGTCATTGACTCCATCTGGATTTATGTATTTGTGGAGACCTTAAAAGTGTCTACGGTCTGAATTCCTCCGTGTTGATTTCACGGTGGGACCACAGTTTGGACTAATTTGGGAGAATGATCTATGTATATTAAATAAATGTAGATATCCATTTCATTGTTTTACAACTGCTACACGAAATATATATGCCTACAGTGTCCCAATTGTTGGCAGCCGTCTCATCAGTCACTCGGGCAGCCAAACGGGGCTGAATGGGAGGGGGGAAAAAGAACAATCTAATTTCTCTCTCTCACAGAGCCCTGCTATAACCTCGGCGGGAATGTCCCCCCCCCCCCCCCCCCGAAGCACAGCATTGCTCTCCTCCGTCAGGTTAGAGATGTGTGTGGAGCCGTGCCGTGAAATTTGGTTTTTGTGTTTCTGCCTCCTAGGCTGTTTTCGCTGCTTCAGACGCTGCTGCTCTCATCTTCTCTTTCTTGCTGTGGCTCTGGATCACCAGTCGCACCCCCCCTCCGAGAGAGCATGCGGGACTAACAGCCGCCGTTCCATGCGGCCCGTTGGCAACTGTGGCTAATCTGAGTAAATGACACACTAGAACCTGGCTGCTCAGAAAGGACCCAGCCTGGTGCTGGGGGGATATTTTGTTATTCCTGATCTGCTCACAGGCACCATGTAGTAATCACAAAGCGCGCTTCCCCTTCAAAAGTTTTGGGGACACACTGTGTTTACTTTACAATCACAGCCATGTTGGACATCCTTAGTGCCTTGGGCTTTAACTACTTTGGGCTTTGGGCATTATTCCAAACGAGCAGCTTCCTGCAGGTGGTGCGGTAGGGGTGGAGGTGGCAGTGTCACCAGGCCTTCTCGGACGTATGACAACACACCCGTCCATTCTGGTGCTGACCACTCACGTGCCTTCCACACACGGATTCGTTGATCGTCTCCTCACCATAAGACTAACACGCTGGCCTCACGTGTGGAAGATGAGCCGTTGCCATTCTGGGCAGTCTGGCACCAACTCCATTGCAGTCTTTACTTGTGTCATGGGAACGTGGTGTTAAGGAGACGGGGTGCCCGTCCGTAACGGTCCCCCTGCGTGGCATGAGGTCCTGCATTGTACAGTCTCACTCGTGCCACATGGTGTTTGTGGACGAACAGGAGGAACTCAGTATTCTTTTTGCCTCAGTGCGGTACATTTTTCCAGATATATTAGGCCCTTTCACTTGGTTGGTTCCCTGTAGTCTGCATAGTTTGTTAACCCTCCGATGCGCGCTCATTCAGACCCCCTTTGTGTCGGCATGTGAAACATGCTGCACTTATACAGAAACTGCTTCCAAATTCAGGTATTTCTGTTATAGTAGGCTTTATTAAGGGACCACACGGCCCTATGGCCCCTTTCATGACTACAGTAAATGCACCAGTGAACACCCCTACACATGTCTTCACGTCTTTCATTACAGGTAGTACTCAATGTAATATGTCCAAGCTCTTCAAAAGAAAAACACTCTTTACGTTTGAGGGCACTGTCACCTTCCCTGCCTTAAAGTCCACACCCCTTGCACACACCCTTCCATCATGTATTCCAGCATTTTGCAACCGTAAATATAAAAAAAATTATCAAAAACTTCTAACAAATTTGTGCGTCGTCCTTGCCGTGGTGTATGTGTCCTTCGGTGTAGTGTAGTGCGCGTGGTACCTGATGTTCGTATTTGTGT
>JAMWET010003945.1:0-17603 GCA_024036415.1 Prochilodus magdalenae | reverse complement strand
GCTTTATTTTCTTAAGAAATTCTGGATCTTTATTTGTTTTTACTAAGATATATTTAACTTTCATCTTTAAGTCTTTAAGAAGAATCTTAAGAGTTTAAAGCTTTTGTTCTTGATTTCTATCTTCTTTAAAGCAAAATCTTACCCTTTAGACCTGTTTTATGAATCAGCTTTTTTATTAACTGTTTTTAAAAAGATTCTTAAGACTTAAAAGCTTTTGTTGCAAGATATTCTTTTCAGATGTTTTTTTATGAATTTATTTAGTTTTTTCCTAAGAAATTCTGAATCTTATCTGTTTTAAGAAAAATCTTAAGACGTTAAAAGCTTTGGCTTTAGAAAATTCTTTTTTAAGGATAATTTATTTTCTTAAAAAATTCTGGATCTTTATTTGTTTTTAGTAAGATATATTTAAAAATTCTTTTTAGATGTTCTTTATGAATTTATTTAGTTTTTTCCTAAACATTCTGATTCCTTATCGGTTTTAAGAAGAGTCTTAAGACTTAAAAAGCTTTTGTTTTAGGATATTCATTTTAAGGAGAAAAAAACATGACATGTTTTATCAAGAAATTCTGGATCTTTATTTGTTTTTAAGAAAAATCCTATGACTTTGAGTTTTTGTTCTAAGATACATTTACCTTTTATCTTTAAGTCTTTAAGAAGAATCTTAAGACTTTAAAGCTTTTAAAGGATATTCTTGATTCCTAACCTTTCTTTAAAGTAAAATTTTACCCTTTAGACGTGTTTTATGAATTAACTTTACTATTAAATGTTTTTGTTCCTCTAAGAATTGTTGGTTGTTTATCTGTTTTAAGACAAATCATAAGATTTTAAAGTTTTTGTTGCAGAATATTCCTAATTTTTTAATTTACTTACTTTATAAACATTTTTTATTAATTAACTTATTTTTTTTTCTAAAAAAGTCTGAACCCTTATCTGTTTTAAGAAGAATCCTAAGACTTTAAAAGCTTTTGTTGCAGGATATTCTTGATTTTTATCTCTTTTAAAAAAAAAATCATTCTTTTCAGACGTGTTTTATAAATAAATATTTTTTCTTTTGTACGTGATTCTGGATCTTTATCTTTTATTAACCTTGTTATGTGTTTTTCAATGGGCCTTGAACTGATGCGGTCATGCAAGCGCGCTGTATAAATAACCATTAACATGAACTACCACTTCATTTATCCCCCCATTTTCTTCTTTCAGTAGTTAAGCTGCATCTACTTCCCTGTTGATGTTCGACTCATTTTCATAGTGTCCCCTCCACTTCCAAAACGACAGCCTCGCTCTCATCCAAAAGTGCTTCTCCGTGGAGATTCCATGCGGCTGCAGTTGGCGTGTGTCTGTCTGTCCGTCATTAAAAGCTCGTTAGTGCGGCCCTGACAGGGACTTAATGAGGATGGGCTGGTCTGCCTCTGGCGTCTCTAATTAGCTGGCCTGTCTGATGTCTGAGAAAAGCCAGACTGAACGCTTTATCAGACAATCTCAGGACACCAACTCCACAGAACAGGGTTCATCTGACATGGAGCCTGATCGCTTCATATATGGGAGACCCCCAGCCAGCACATACCACTCTAGAGTGTAGATGTAGTTATGGAGACCATCACAGCACACATGCTTCTGAAATTCACTGACTGCTTAGAGAACATCCTGTAACAGCACCGGAGCAGAGTTCCAGGAAAACGGCTCGTCTTTCATCTCACCTCTGCTGAGGGGTTACTTTGCGGTGTTCCTACTGTGATGGATTAGTACTTTGGAAAACCGCACTCAGGAGACAAGAAGCTCAGGGTCTCTGACCCAGGACCACTGCAGGTCCAGAGACCCTTTGGGTGGTGGAACGTTCTTAGCATAGCAATGAAACTGGCCTGGTAGTAGGGTTTTAGGCCGGACCGTCCAGATTTGCCTGGACGGACGCCCATTAGTCCTCTTTCCCCTATGAGCTGTTTAAAATCTTCACTCCCCAACAACACTGTGTGTGCCATTGACTCACGTCCGTGTCATATGACATGCCCTGTATTTCATTGGTTAAGTAAGGTCATGTGACCCTACCCGCTAACCGCAGCTCTGGATGCTAGTGTAACGCCCACAAAAGTGTGCTCACATTTCTGTGGAGGAAAATGGCCACTTTGTGTATTTAATTTGTTTTCTAATTATCGTTTTTGTTTCATGTACTTTAGTAAAATCTATATATGAATTTCACTTGGGAGAAAATGACCATGCTTTCATTGTTTACATGTTCCTCTCTGACCAGCAACATGCGGTATAGCATTTCTAGTCTGAAGAATATGCTTGCCATACCCATGGGGTAACAGCAGGGGGCAGTGTGAGCTGGAGAGTTGGTTCACGTGTGTCACTTTTTCCTCATAGCTACAGAGAACTCAGTAATGTTCAACCGTGTTGCCATGTTTCACTATTCCTCTCCTGTTTTCCAGGAGCGTAGCTGTATGTCGGTACCGGCATTTGGTACCCGTAACAGTAGTCAGTTAGTAAGCTCCCGCCTGGCTCACGAGTGTCACCCATTCCACACAGTCAGGTCAGTGAAGCAATCGTTTGTGTATCTGCCCAGCCAGACACTGAAGGAGGACTGACCGGCTTTCCCTGCTACCTGCCCAGACCAGCTGCCTACCTGCCCAGCCAGACACTGATGAAGGACTAACCGGGCTTTCCTGCTGCAGACTGTTTCCACTAGTGCTGCCTGCATCGGACCGTGTGAGTCTGGTTTCTTCCTCCAGCCTGAGGGAGTTTTCCATCGGGGGCTTCTTTCTTTTCTCTCCTTAGTGAATAAGTACCCGTGAATTTGTGTAAAGCTGCTTTGCCAGCAAGGGGAAAGGGTTTCCAATAAAGTGGCCAGGGAGCCCATATCGTTACAAAGCCCTGGAAAGTTCTAAAGCCCAGAGTACAGAAACTCCGTCCCACAGAAACCACTTTCTCAGCTGATGCCAGGAATAACAAACGTAGTTCGATGTGCGCAGAGGTAACAGTCCAATGTGTTTTATTACACAGGCTGACATTGAGGCACAGCAGCATAAGCCAGGCAAACAGAACTGAGGGACAATACAGAGTCATAAACAGAGAGACAGGCAGGCAGGGGCCGAGAACCAGACAGCCAGAGAAAAACGCTAACTAAACCAAAGTAGATAACCACAGAGTCAACCTTAACAAGAGGGCAGTGGAAAACCAGAGAGTCAGAACAATCAGGCAACCAAATCAAAGGGAGGACACAAGAGAGAGAGTCAGGACCAGCGATAAACAAACGAGGCAGGAGAGAACGCTCCGTGGGCAAATGAGGTTTGGCAATACTTCGCAGTGTGTGTGTGTGAGAGGGGTTTTAATACAAACGGAGGCAATGAGAGACAGGTGTGTGAAACTAGTCCCCGGGCAAGGAGGACCCGGGAGAATGAGGTGTGAGGCGGGGGTGGGGGAAACCAGGTCCAAGCCCCCTTGAGCAAGCCAGAGGCAACAGTGGCGAGGAAAAACTCCCTTGAGTGAGGAAGAAACCTTGAGAGGAACCAGGCTCAGGGGCGGAACCCCACCTCCTCAGGGTGAACCTGGAGACGAGAAAGACAGAACTAACAGGAGAAGAACGTCTATTACATCCAGTCTGATTAGATCCAGTCTGATTAGATCCAGTCTGATTAGATCCAGTCTGATTAGTCCAGGAGGGAGTAACTGCAAGATGGAGCCGACCCATAGATAGAGTTCATGATCAGAGCCAGGCATGTGGTAGTAAGTTCAAGAGAGAGGGGAAAGAAGTTCTGGAGATCAGAGGCAGCAGGGAAACCAGGAGGTGTGACAGGTGACATCATCTCATAACACCATCTTTACTGCCCGCCTGCTGGCAAGCTTGGCACAGCCTCACACAGCACAGAGAGCTAAACTAATAAAACCTGACCCCTCGGAAACGAGCCGCTCCAGTCTAGCCTGTGAAGGTAGACCCACCAGCTTGTCCCACCAGACGTGGTCGGACTGCGCAACCAAAACCAAGAGGAAGAGGCAGACCCCCACAGAAGAAAAGAGATCCCCCCTTTCTGTTAAACCCTCTTCTGATTGTTTCTGTTCTTTAACGGCCCCTTTTGCTTGAGCACGTCGTTGCTGGCGTCTCCTTTGTTTGACTTTCCTGCCATTTCTCCCTCTCCCTCACAAAACCCCTTCTGACTCGCCTCGCGCTACTGCCGCGTAGCACAGCGGTAACACATGGGGCCATCGCTCCGGAGGTCGGGGGGGTCGATCCCTGCCTAAACCGGTTCACCCAAACACACTCCCTCTGAGTACTTCACTCCCTGCACTCATCGTTTCAGGTGCATCCAGGTGCAAGCAGGTTCCTGCCCTGCGTTTGGGTCCAAACCCAACCGCACCGTGCCAGATACCTTTGATCCCAAGAAACTTGCAGACTCTTTTTGAATACATTGAGCCCTGTGATGGCCTGGCGGCCTGTCCAGGCCGTTTCCATCCTGTCGCACAACAAGGGCAGGGACAGGCTCCTGCATGACCCCAGGACCCAGCAGGATAAGCAGCTTAGAAGATGAACACATTGACCACACCTGATGGTGTTATTGACCTGCAGGTATATGACTGTGCTTAATTAGCAGCATGTTAATGAAAGGCCTCTGCAGTGACGAGGGGCCACCATAGCTCACCAAAGCTTAAGCACTCCCCTCACATGATGCTTTACCCTCAGCATTCGTTTCACCCCCCGCTGCAACCTGCCTCATCTTCTTTTCTGTCTTGCTGTTTTTGCCCCTTAAATCTTTCCAACCTTACCCCATATACCCCCCACCCCATCCCTCGCTTTCTCTCTCGCTCCACAAAGGCAGCCAAGTCACATTAAACAATAATGGCTGCCTCGGAAAGCTTGCCAAGAGCAGCATGTCCCATTACCTCGGCCTTTCGAAAAGATATATTCAGTAATAAGCAGCGTTTACTGGAAATTAAAGCCCTGCCCTCTCCCAGCCGGACACGGCGCCCGCTGAAAGGGCCTGATTCCTGAGTCTTATTAGTGCCCCTGGCCTCTCCGGTTTCTAAGGCGGGGGGATAGGGAGGAAATGTGAGGAAATAAACCTGGGATTTGTTAGGCGGAATCCAAGTAAGTGAGATCCGCACCTGTTCCACTGGAGGGACGGGCACTATTCAGAGCTCTTGGTGCCTCAAGTGGTGTGAAAAGTGGGTCTTAAGTGTAGGAGACGGTGAGTGGACCACTTGAGGAAACCAGGATGAACGGGCTAGCATGTCTAGAGCTTCGTCCTGCTACCGGCGGCATGAGCAGTTAAGGTGCCCAAACCACATCACAGGGTAGACGTACCATGTGTGACTGTGTATGGGATGAATGAGTGTAGATCTGATCCCGTATGACTATCCGTAACCATGTGTTTACATTTCTGGGAGAGATCTCTCTGGTGGAAATGTGGGATTGCATATGATATGCAGATTAAAGGTGGGTTGTGCTTCGGCCATCCTCCCAGCACAGATACATTTGATGACTGAGAGAACTGCAGTCAGAACATGGGGTAATAAATCTTAGAGAATGTTCTCCTGCCTGTAGAAGGAACATTCTGAGAACCAAAAGGAAACTTTGGAAAATGATATTGTGTCACGCCTGCTGACTCTCTCCCGGACTCCATTTCCCATAATCCACCACCTGATGACATCACTGCCACATGTCCACCATCTCCCAATTCCGTTCTGTTTGCTAGGTCCGAGTCACCGGAGGTGTTTAGATGAACACACCTGTTGTTAATCTGGTCCGTTTGTACGAGTCCTCCTCTCGCTCACTGACCCCTTGTGAAGCATTGCCCCTCTGGGCGTACTGAGCGGTTCTCTCTGTGATCGTTTACTGCTCTGGTTCTGACGTTGTTCTGGTTCTCTGGTTTACTCTACTCTGTATTTGCCCTTGTTGGGGCTTTTGCTGGTCTGATTGTTTGGCAGGTTTCGTCGCCCGCCTGTTTCTTCACTCTGCCTTTGCCATATTGTTAAGTCCACCCTGCTCTGGTTGCTGCTGTGGTCGATTACAAATCTGCTAAACAAACCCCGCCTTGATTTTAGCTCAGCACTCATCACAATCTGTCTGTCCATCAACACACATACACCACACACGTACAACGTATATTCTCAGAACCTTTAAAGATGTTTATGGCTTCAGATGGATGGATAGATGGAAAGATGGATAGATAGATAGATAGATAGATAGACAGACAGACAGACTGACTGATAGATAGATCAGACAGACAGACAGACAGACAGATAGATTAAACAGAAAGACAGACAGATAGATTAGATAGACAGACAGATAGATTAGATAGACAGACAGACAGACAGACAGACAGACAGATAGATAGATAGACAGATAGATAGATAGATCAGACAGACAGACAGACAGACAGACAGATAGTTAGATAGATTAGACAGACAGACAGACAGACAGACAGATAGATAGATAGATAAATTAGATGGACAGACAGACAGACAGACAGACAGACAGACTGATAGATAGATTAGACAGACAGACAGACAGACAGATAGATTAGACAGACAGACTGATAGATAGATCAGACAGACAGACAGACAGACAGACAGACAGATAGATAGATAGATAGATAGATAGATAGATAGATAGATAGATAGATAGATAGATAGATAGATAGATCAGACAGACAGACAGACAGACAGACAGACAGACAGATAGTTAGATAGATTAGACAGACAGACAGACAGATAGATTAGACAGACAGACAGACAGATAAGATAGACAGACTGATAGATAGATTAGACAGACAGACAGACAGATAAGATAGACAGACTGATAGATTAGACAGACAGACTGATAGATAGATTAGACAGATAGACAGATAGATAGATTAGACAGACAGATAAGATAGACAGACTGATAGATTAGACAGACAGACAGACAGACTGATAGATTAGACAGACAGACTATTAGATAGATTAGACAGACAGATAAGATAGACAGACTGATAGATTAGACAGACAGACAGACAGACTGATAGATTAGACAGACAGACAGACAGACTGATAGATTAGACAGACAGACTATTAGATAGATTAGACAGACAGATAGATTAGACAGCCAGACTGACAGATTAGACAGACAGACAGACAGATAGATAAGACAGACAGACAGACAGACAGACTTTCCCATTAAGAACATCCAGTACACATTCTCAGAACGTTTCTAGAACAGATCGGTTCTAGCTGGGTTCCTGTTTGTCTTCATCTTCAGTTCTGGGTTGTGCTCACAGTGATTTCAGTTTAACTCAGGACCCGGTTCTCTCCGTCTTAGCGGATTCAGCAGCATCACACCAGTAAACCTCCTACTGCACTAGAACAGGAACTACAGATCGAATCCCAAACGTGTAGATAAACATTCCTGCCTGGAATTTAAGGTGCACCGCCAAGAAGGCATTCTCAACTGCTTATATCCCCGTTCCAAATCTGTTAAATCCACCTTACAGTAATCAGCCCTGACTTCCTGCAGGTGTTAATGGACATGCACTCCGACTCTAAGATATTAATGAGAGCTCTATTGATAAACCTCCATCTTCAATAGATTTCCTCCATACATGCTAATAGAGCCTCGTGTTCGCCTCTCGGTGGAGGACGTACACCGTGGCGCCTGGTTCTGGGAACATGCTGAGTGCGCAGAGCCGCAATCATGTCCCTCCACTAAATTGCAGATCCTCGTCGCGTCTGAAGCGCCGGTTTAAGCGGTTTGCCCGTGATTACATTTCCATTAGTAATCTGCTGGAGACGAGCTGCAGAATAAACACAAGCTTAAATTGAATCCAGAAAACATTACAGAAAAAATCATATTACACCAAACCGGAAAACCGGGGAACAGGCCAGCCCGGGGAACAGGCCAGCCCGCAGGTGGATGAGTTCTCCCCCCGGCACCTGCACCTGCCGGCTTCACTGCTTCATCAGCTGGTTTATTCTGAGGAATTAAAGGATTCCCATTACAAAATGACGTCTGATTTACATGGAAATTATTCCCATCATAAAATCTGGATTACACATTTACAGTATTAATCCCACACACTGAGACTGTGACTAATCCAGGTTTAGATACTCAGACTGTGACTAATCCGGGTTTAGACACTCAGACTGTGATTAATCCGGGTTTAGATACTCAGACTGTGACTAATCCGGGTTTAGACACTCAGACTCTGATTAATCCGGGTTTAGACACTCAGACTCTGATTAATCCGGGTTTAGACACTCAGACTCTGATTAATCCAGGTTTAGATACTCGGACTGTGATTAATCCGGGTTTAGATACTCGGACTGTGATTAATCCGGGTTTAGACACTCGGACTGTGATTAATCCGGGTTTAGATACTCGGACTGTGATTAATCCGGGTTTAGACACTCGGACTGTGATTAATCCGGGTTTAGACACTCGGACTGTGATTAATCCGGGTTTAGACACTCGGACTGTGATTAATCCGGGTATAGACACTCGGACTGTGAGTAATCCGGGTTTAGATATCCGGTGACTCGGGACTGTGATTAATCCGGGTTTAGATACTCGGACTGTGATTAATCCGGGTTTAGACACTCGGACTGTGATTAATCCGGGTTTAGACACTCGGACTGTGATTAATCCGGGTTTAGACACTCGGACTGTGATTAATCCGGGTTTAGACACTCGGACTGTGATTAATCCGGGTTTAGACACTCGGACTGTGATTAATCCGGGTTTAGACACTCGGACTGTGATTAATCCGGGTTTAGACACTCAGACTGTGACTAATCCGGGTTTAGACACTCAGACTGTGACTAATCCGGGTTTAGACACTCAGACTGTGATTAATCCGGGTTTAGATACTCAGACTGTGATTAATCCGGGTTTAGATACTCAGACTAGGGTTGGGCGGTATTGACGTTTTTCAAACCGGCATACCGTCCTCAGATAATACCGCGGTATACGGTATTACCGCGCGCGTCGTGGGGGGGGGGCGGGGTGCAGGTGACAAACTTTACAGTATACAAATGACAGTATTCATACGTTTTATTACAAAAAAATGAACATCAAACAATAACAGAACTATAATAAATATTTCACACCAACTGTAAATACACATCAATTACACTAGTAAACATAAACACATAACATTTCGCCATTAGTTAAGCCATCAAAACTCTCACTGGCCAATGTCCATAAAAAATCAGAAGAAAAAAACAGGCCTTAACCTAACAAGGAATAACACAACATGAGCATGACATCAACTGTAGCGAACACGAAACGTCGGCAACAAAGTTGCGGTACCGTTACCTAATCGATTTTCACATTTATTCAAGGTTTTTTGCCAGAAAAACTAATTGGTTTACTTTGTCAGGTTTGAGCGAGCTGCGAGCTGGGCTAACAATATTGCCTGCTGTGCTGAATAACCACTCTGATGGTGCACTCGTGGCACAGGCGCACAAGTATTTTCTGGCCAACTTCGACATCATTGAGAAGCGGGTTTCATTGGTTTTCCACCAAATAAGCGGGTCTTCATCTCCCGGGATTACAGGCTCACTACAATAAGCAGAAAGCTCAGATGCTGCTTGTTCTTCTGCGGATGCCTTGGGTCCGCTGGCTGCTGCTGTTTTCTGCAGGAGGCTTCCCAAAGTTACTTTCTTTTTAGGCGGTTCAGACTGTCCATCTCCCTCCTGTCCTTCCTCTTCCTGCGCGTTTCCACTGCACACACTGCCAGTTTTCCGATCGCATCTCTAACATCATCTCTCTCTCTAACCAAGTCTTAATCTCAGCCAAGGAAGCATCGTCCGTTTCATATCTACCACGGTATCGAGCGTCGAGAAAGGTACTCTTGCGCAACAAGTTTCAGACGTCATCATTTTTATATTTGGCCTCAAGCTTGCCCATGATCCCAGCTTTTATAGCTTTGGTTAGCGGCACGTCGTCGTCTGAGGCGGCCAGTATGTCTTCACTGCACAGCTTAAGTATGGGGAGTACAGATGAGCCGGACACACAATTTTCTCCAGACAAAATATCAGTAAATGCACTAACTGGTTTCAGTGCAGCATTGATAGCCTGTAGAACATCTGTGTCTTGCCATGTCAAGGAGATACCGCTTCGTCTTTCGTCAGCCAGAACCTGACGGATAGCCTGCGCTTGTTCAAGGATCCGCTCAATCATTGCCTGCTTGGAGCCCCAACGTGTTGCACAGTCCTGTAAAATTTATAATAAAATAATATCTTATTATTCATTATAATAAATTATGGCCTAAAAACGAGTCTTACAACAATTATGAAAACTAAGGCCATTGCACTAGGATACATTTTTAGTGCATTTATAAACATTAGCCTATAAAAAGTTATTGTATAAACAAAAGTAATTGTATAACAAACACATTGTATATAGGCTCATAAATATTGTTTTTGTTAATTCTTTAATTTATTTAGCAATTAATTTGTTTCATTTTAACTGGTTTAGCACTACCTTATCTTGCATTATATCATCTTTTTTTTGCTATTCCGATTTAAAAATCGGAAAATTTTGCTCTATTTTTATCAATTATAATTATTTTACTACATTATTATTATTTTTGTTTATTTTATATTTCTATCATTTTAACTGATAGAAAAAAACTCTTTTTATTTTGCTAGTT
Source organism: Prochilodus magdalenae (assembly GCA_024036415.1). Classification (NCBI taxonomy): domain Eukaryota; kingdom Metazoa; phylum Chordata; class Actinopteri; order Characiformes; family Prochilodontidae; genus Prochilodus; species Prochilodus magdalenae. The sequence continues at coordinate 6,984 of JAMWET010003945.1, read as the reverse complement.
TAGCTACAGTTCTGTCATTTATAATTTTACTTTATTATCATCATCTTATCATTCTGATTTAAAAACGTATTTTTGTGTCATGTTTTAATCAATTATTTTGGGATTTCGTTTTTATTAATTTGCTTAATTTGACTTCTCTCTTTTTATTTATATTTCTGATTTATTTTATACTTTAATTAATTAATAATTTAATTAATTATGTATTTCACTGTTTCTGAATCTTTCTTCTATGTTCTGATTCACACTACCGCTACTTTCACAGTTTATCTGTTTCATTCCTGTTCGGCTACACTGTACTTCCTACTTCAGAGATTACATTAGGTTTGATTGATTGACCAATTGATTAAAAACAGCAGACTTGTAAAAGTGCATTTTTCTATGCAGGCCTAGATAAACCACAACAGTACGGAATGAGTAAAGAATGAACTGTTAGCGCTAGCAGGCTATGCTGCGGAAGTCCCGAGTCCACTTGCTTCTTTTTCAGTTCTCTCTTTCTGTGCCAGCTGTGGGAGAAGGCCGCAGTGGTGGTACAGGAAACTCCAAGAGCGCAATCTGTTTTTTTGCTTTTGAAACAGCCTAGTTGAGATTACGGCCGAAACAGTTTGACCACGGCCAGTGCAGAAGCTTGATGGCGGCTACAAAGTTAGCTTCATTGTCCGTAGTTGCCATTCTCGGAGCGCATCACCAAGCGCATCAGCAATGTTGGCAGCTGTGTGATTTTCCGGGAAAAACGTTGTGTTTCGAGACCATTTTAGACTGTAATTCCAGTCGGGTGTGATGAGGTGGGCCGTCAAAGAACATGTATGGTGTCATATTCACTGACGACCACATGTCTGTTGTCAATGAATTAGCTGTCTGCCTTCGATAGCAACACTTGTACCTCATACTAGTAACAAACGAAACTAGCGGTTATATAAGTCTGGGGAATTGCTGTTTTGAGAAAAGTATTTCCTTCCAGGCAACTTCATATACTGGCAACAAATCGAGTGTGTGAATCATAGCTTTAAATGACGTTTTTTTCCACACGGTGTGGAATGCTACCATTTCTTTAGCACAGATATTTTGTCACCGCGATGATGTACACCGCCTTCCATCTTGCACTGTCTCTTTTGTTATTTTGTGGGATTTGCTGAAAGCTCCCATTAAAGTTTGTTGTTGATAAGCGGGGTCGTCGGGTCTTTTCCAGCGGGGGTTCACCCTACTCTTTGAGGTCGACGATGTCTGTGCCGCGATTGAAGGGTGCTTAGTTTTTAGATGGGAAATGCATGTTCGATGTGTTTCCATCTTTGGCTGAGACAGTTTTTTAGGCAGATCTTACATACTGGTTGCATCGAGGTTTGAACCCCGGGACGGCTCTCCTTTTTCATTTGGAATGAATCCAAAAATGCTGCCAAATTGCAGCAGTGGCGTTTTTTTTGGAAACTAGCTTGCTCAATTCACAGCTAACGCTAGCCATGATGCCTCGTCGCTTTTCTCTCTCTGCGTTATTGCCTCCAACAGTGAGCACAGTGAACAGTGAGCACCAATCAGTGAGCTCCAACCCGCATACCCCTCCCACTCTTCCTTATTGTGGATACGCAAATGTCTACGGTCCCCTGTTTTCTAGACAGAAGTGAGGCAGAAATTGGCCGAGGTCACATTTTAAAATACCAGTCGCCATTTTTGAATATCCGTCACCATTATTTCAAATACCCTAGCCCGGTATACCGGCACAATAACCTTCATACCTACCCCAACCCTAACTCAGACATCGCTGACATAATCAAAAGCGGCCTTTAGATACTCAGAACTGCTGATTAATCCGCGTTTAGATACTCAGACTCGACTGACTATCATCGACAGGTTTAGATACCTCCAGTGACTGGGTATTAATCCGGGTTTAGCACACTCAGACTGTAATTAATCACAGGTTTTAGACAACTCAGACAATGCGATAAATCCTGCGTTATAGATACTCAGATCTGTGATTTAATCCTAGGTTTGCAGATATCTCTAGACTCGTGCATTAAATCCAAGGTTTCCAAGACACTCAGGCACTGTGCATTAATCCGAGGTTTAGGACACTCTAGACTGTGATTAATACACAGGCTTATAGATTACTCAGAACTGCTGATTTAATCCAGGTTCTAGCATATCAGACTGTGTTTTTTAACTGATACTAAAATCAGTCGCGTTATAGATACTCAGACTGTAATAATAATCCAGGCTTTCTATAGCATACTCAGACTGCTGATTAACCGAGCGTTTCAGAATACTTCAGACCTAGCGAGATTGAATCCAGCGTTTAAGCATACTTCCAGACTGCTGCATTAAATCCAGGTTTTAAGATACCACTATCAGACTGTGATTAATCCAGAGTTTAGATACTCAGACTCGCTGCATGTATCTCAGACGTTATAGATACTACAGGACGCTGATTAATCCAGGTTTCAGCATATCAGACTTTTGTGATTAATCCAGAGTTTTTAGATGACGTAAGACTGTGATTAATCCAGCGTTTAGATATAACTCAGGACTAGTTCATGATAAATACCATGGTCTTAAAGAGCACACTCAGACTGTGATTAATCCAGCGGTTTAGATACTCATGACATGTGCCATTAATCCAGGCTTTAAGATACTCAGACTAGTGATAAATCCTGCGTCATTAAGGACACTCAGGACTGTGGTTCTAATCCAGCTTTAGATACTCATGACCTGTGATTAATCCTCGCCGTTTAGAGATTCAGACTCATGACTTAAATCACATGTTTAAGATACTCAGAACTGCCTGATTAATACCAAGGATCTTAGCATACTCACAGACTCGTGATTAATCCAGTTTCGCACACTCAAGACTGTGACCTAATCCTGTGTTTAGACACTCCCCAGACTAGATGATTAATCCAGTTCTTTCAGACATCTCCAGGACTGTGATTAATCCATAGGTATTAGACACTCAGACTGCCTGATTCAATCCGGGCTTTCAGTACACATCAAGACTGTGCATGAATACCGGCCGCTTATTACACATTTACAGTATAATTATGCCCCACATCTCACTAAATACTGTGACTAATCTGTGCTATCAGACCACTGAGCACTGTGATTAATCCAGGGGTCTTCTGAACTGTTTGAGCACAGTACTGCTAACTATACTCAGCCCCAAAGTTCGCAAATAAGATAAGATTTTACTGCCATCAGATGCCAGACTGTTTGGTGTAATCGTACTCCTGCCGAGATGTAGGCCGTTATGATGTCTGTAATGAGAGTTATGGCGATGGACTATGCTACACGCCCCAAGAAGCTGAGCACGCTTTAGTTGACCATAACTGTAAGCCGACGGCCAGAAGAATACTGGATAAATGCCACTGACCATCATGCCGGACATTCACTTAGTCCATCCGTGGGGAAATGCCATTCCGGTGCTCATGCACGAACAAGAACGTCAAGCAAAAAGATTTAAGACCTGCATGAAGCTGTATGAGACCCTATGGAGGATTGACGCTTACTCTTACACACATGCCCCACCAACACCAGCTCGTATTCCAAAACTAAACCTCAGCCGACACCACTCGCATGCGCACAGTCCCGCATTACAGCGGCTTCTTCGGAAAGCGCTCAACCGCGCGAATTAGCCCCTATACAAGTTAGCCAAGCATGGTGGACAGTGTCTACCAGGGCCATCAGCCACAGTTGGAACGTCAGATTCATGCACAGTAATGAGAATTTTTTATAGAATTGGACGTATTACTCGGCCTCTACCATGCGGACCTCCACATATCACCTCCGAGCCACATTTATTAGAAAAAACACCCACTCCTGTACTTCTGACTAAAGTGTCCACTTATTATAGAAACACCCAACCTCATTCTCTTCTCACTCCACTGGGACACCTTAATTAGCAAAACACCCACCTCATTCTTCACTACTTTACCTGACGCCCCCACGTTATCAGCAAACACCCACCTCTTCTTCCAGTCCACCTCATTCTTCCACTCACCTGCGCCACTATTATTAGAAAACACCCACCTCATTAATCTTCCAGTCCACAACGTAGTCATTTTTTTTTCTCTCCACTCACCTGGCCACGTTATTCTTTATTAGAACACACACTCTTCATCTTCCACCACATGGCCACTTTATTATAGAAACACCCCCCAACCCTCAAATTCTTCCACTCACCTGCGCCCCCACTATATTAGAAACACACCACACGCATTCCTTGCCACTCACCTAGCCCACTTTATTATAGAAAACACCCACCTCATTCTTCACCTCCACTGGCCACTTTAGTAGGAAACGACCCACCTCATTACTTCCACTCACCTGTGCCACATTAATTAAAAGAAAACACATAACCATCACCTGGAAGGGTATCAACACCCCCGACCCCCCTTCATAGCGGGCCTAGCTGGCAGCCACAAATGGAACTGCATTTTCTGGATCTCGCCTTACAATCCTTTGTGATCCAGAAACTTGGATCATCCAGCACCTGACCTCACTTGTGCCATCTTGAGGCTAGAGATCAATCACCATCACAGTCTATCGGCACAATGTTCCCACATTCTAAGATGTAAAGGCCCGAATGCCTAGAAAGAGTCCAGCTGTATGCCTAGCTAAGGAGCGTCCTCTCAAACTCCGTATTAATGCCCATTCCATTCCAGATGGAATAGCTGGCAGGCAACCAGGTGTCATACAGAAGTCGGTCAGGATGAAACATTCATATTTAGCTAACCTGCCATCCTCATCACAGCCTTGCCCACCCAGAGGAGCAACGGAGCGAATACGAGCCACTTTGAGGATTGGCTCGGGAGCCAGACCAGAAAGCAGATAGCGAGGAAGTGACAGAAAAGCGAAGAGATAAGAGGAAAGCGATAACGGTGTAGATCTAGAGAAGCAGATCGCCGTAATTTATCTGCAAGCTCAGGTAAAGTGCCATCCACAGATACACCTTCACCAGCCCCCAATATAATCTGAGCCACAGCGCAGCCGATGTGTTATGGCCATAAAAGCACTGCCCGGAGAAGTTCACAGAAGCCAGGACGTCCTTTATAGCATTCCTCCACAAGAAACGCGCCATTCATACTTCCGCAATAAATCACGCATTGTCTTCCCGAAACTGCCTCGGGGCCGTTCCGTTAGCGCAGGAAGCCGCCTGATGAACGCATACCACGTGGGTGGCGCAGTCAGGGTTTTTGCTACTTTGAAGTTTCAGCCAGCTTTATTTCAGTTAGCGATGAAAAGAGGAAGCTCAAGGCTTTTCAATCCGCCAGAAAAAAGGTAAAGGAGGGTAAGGAGCGATGAAGGTTCAGAGTTGTCAGAAAACCAACACAGACACAGATCATGACAGGTTGCAGTGAAAGCGCCCGCCTTTTGATCCACCGAAGAACAAGATCCTGGGTATGAAGGTCACCAAAAGTTCCTCCAAGTTAGTTTCATGTGAAATGCATATCAGCAGCATCTGTTTCAGTGTTAATGACTTATCTGTATCAGAAAAAGAAACGGTACACTACTACACCGCACGCTGTATTCTACGGAGTTTATAGGTAATTACTGTGGGGTATACAGTAAAGTAACAAGTTCTGGACCTACGGTAAGTATACGATGCACAGTCACATGACCAGTTACATCAATACCTCAGAGCTGTTATACTTGTAATCCACTGTTAGAGCTAGATGTGCTAACGCTGCCTCAGTTCACCTGAGATACGGTTACCTAGTCTGTTGTAGCTCCCCTACAGGCCTGTTTCAATCTAAAAACTGAACTCTAAAGCAAGTTTGTTTTATTAATCTTCAGAACTGTATATTTAACTTTCTGAGGCTCATTTCTGATGAACACGCCACCCCATACAACATACACCCAACATTTACCTCAGAGCTGTATTTACTGTATCATGTTTAGAGCTAGCTGTGCTAACGCTGCTCATTCCACTTGAATACCTCACTCTAAAACTGATCCTAAGGCGAGTTCATCTTTTATTAATCTTCAGACTGTATATTTTACCTTCTTGAGGTTCATTCCTGATGTGAACAACACACCCCACTACAATCCCTACACCCACAGTTATACTCGGAGTGGGCTGTGTTTGCTCCGCAGTGTTACCCGCCGCCATTTTCTCTGGCTGAGGCAGACTGAGAGCTGGTGAGGCTGTTGTGCATGATGGGATGCGGTACACCATGAAGATAGCTCCACCTTTATACAAGAAACTCTGACTGGGGTAGAACACCATCCGGGTATCTCCAGTGCCCTACAGATCTTCAGTTTGATCATATACTGCATACCACATACTACGTGTAGGTAGATTTAGTATGTGTAGACGGTAGTAACTTTATTTTAAAACCCTCACACATCATTGCTGCACTATAAAGAAAAGCTAGCTTGGACATGGTAGAGGACATTTTGAAGTACCACAAGTTTAACGCAATAAAACCCTTCTTTTTGTTTGAGTTTGCATTCAAACTGTGTATTAAACAGGATGGGGTTTCATGGAAAGAGGCTCGAAGAAGCAATCTATGGAATACAAGGAGTGTGGGTCAGTATATCTGGGGATTAGAGTTTGGGGATCGGGCCTGGGTGAGTACATGCAGTTTGGTGGCTGTAGGTTAAAAACAACAAGGGTTTAAATGGGGGCAAAAATGAATGGGACTCTAAGGGCGAAAAGAGGGATAGAAAAAAAAGAGGCAAACAGACGAGTGTGGGTCAGACCAACAGTGAATTCATGCTCAGAGGTCTGCCCTGTATGTGAAAGGGTATTTGTGGGTGGAGGAGAAGTACAGTAGATGGATGTTAGGGAAAGTTAGTGTCTAGGGCCAGATAATGATTATCACATTGACCACACGGGGGCACACTCACTGGGGCATCGCGGAAATCGGGGCACGGAGCAAACTGTAGGAATCGTTAGGGTGTTTGAAGACGTGTTTGGGAATTTCTCTTTCTTCTTTGGTGGAAATCTTCCCAACAAACTGATAAAAAACCTGAACGCTACCGATGAACGAGCTTGGC
>JAMWET010003944.1:72500-114698 GCA_024036415.1 Prochilodus magdalenae | reverse complement strand
CAGATGCATAAGCCACGCCCCTCCTGGCAGACTACTTTACTCTGACAGGCTGTATCTAGATGCATAAGCCACACCCCTCCTGGCAGCCTACTTTACTCTGACAGGCTGCATCCAGATGCATAAGCCACACCCCTCCTGGCAGCCTACTTTACTCTGACAGGCTGCATCCAGATGCGTAAGCCCCTCCCCTCCTGGCAGCCTACTTTACTCTGACAGGCTGCATCCAGATGCATAAGCCACACCCCTCCTGGCAGCCCACTTTACTCTGACAGGCTGTATCTAGATGCATAAGCCCCGCCCCTCCTGGCAGCCTACTTTACTCTAACAGGCATCCCACTTTACATCCAGCATAAGCCACACCCCCATGGCATAAGCCCTGACAGGCTCCCATCCAGATGCATAAGCCACACCCCTCCTGGCAGCCTACTTTACTCTGACAGGCTGCATCCAGATGCATAAGCCCCTCCCCTCCTGGCAGCCCACTTTACTCTGACAGGCTGCATCCAGATGCATAAGCCACACCCCTCCTGGCAGCCCACTTTACTCTGACAGGCTGCATCCAGATGCATAAGCCACACCCCTCCTGGCAGCCTACTTTACTCTGACAGGCTGCATCCAGATGCATAAGCCACACCCCTCCTGGCAGCCCACTTTACTCTGACAGGCTGCATCCAGATGCATAAGCCCCTCCCCTCCTGGCAGCCCACTTTACTCTGACAGGCTGCATCCAGATGCGTAAGCCCCTCCCCTCCTGGCAGCCCACTTTACTCTGACAGGCTGCATCCAGATGCGTAAGCCCCTCCCCTCCTGGCAGACTACTCTTGACAGGCTGTATCAAGATGCATAAGCCACGCCCCTCCTGGCAGCCCACTTTACTCTGACAGGCTGTATCAAGATGCATAAGCCCCGCCTCTCCTGGAAGCCCATTTTACCCTGACAGGCTGTATCTAGATGCATAAGCCCCGCCCCTCCTGGAAGCCCACTTTACTCTGACAGGCTGCATCCAGATGCATAAGCCACACCCCTCCTGGCAGCCCACTTTACTCTGACAGGCTGCATCCAGATGCATAAGCCACACCCCTCCTGGCAGCCCACTTTACTCTGATAGGCTGCATCCAGATGCATAAGCCACACCCCTCCTGGCAGCCCACTTTACTCTGACAGGCTGCCCCGTATGCATTAGCCACGCCCCTCCTGGCAGCCCACTTTACTCTGACAGGCTGCCCCGTATGCATAAGCCCCGCCCCTCCTGGCAGCCCACTTTACTCTGACAGGCTGCCCCGTATGCATTAGCCCCACCCCTGCCTGCCCACTCTGACAGGCTGCCCCATATGCATTAGCCCCACCCCCTGCCTGCCCTCTCTGACAGGCTGCATGCCAGATGGATCTTTACTCTCATAGGCTGTTCCTTTGGGATTTCCATGCCACTCATGTGAATGTTGTAAAAGCACATGAGAGATGCTCTGAAAGAGGGAGGGGTAACTGACAGGTACGCCAGTACCTGTCCACAGTGATCATGTGGCTTCATCATCATCCTTGTGTAATTAGGAGGTGGTACCGCACTGGCAGCATGTTCTGTTCAGTTCTCGACTCAGAAATCCAGGTCATCGACCTTCGACAATAGTAACTCCTCAGCCCTGTCCCTCAGCGTTCTTCATGCTTGAAGAACGAGCGCTGACACTACAGATCAAGCCACGCCCGGCTCTGGTTCCCCTGAATAATTTAAACTCATAGAAAAGAAAAATCAGGCAGGAGACCTTAAAGGGGAATTCCAGCTTTCCACATTTCTGCCAGTCATTCAGAGTGGCCTGGTGTGAAAAGTTCTGATCTAGAGAATCAGAAATGCTCAAGGTGCTGGTGACAGGAACCAGATGTCCAACTCCCAAACAGAAGGCTGGGAATGCACTTTGCTTTTGGACCAACTGGAGGAATGGTATCAGTATTGGCAACTGTGCCATGCAGTTAGCAGGAAGGTCCAAATTCACCAGTCTATCGCTAGATCTAGTCTCTGGGGCTGTAGGCACAAAAATCAATAACTGGATCAATAACTGATGATGAATTTAGACTGATATGATCAATATTTATTGAGCTACACATACAGAAGTCTGTCTCCCAGTATGGCGTCGGGCCGCCGTGTTCGCTAACCCAACTTGTCAGACGTCTCGGTATGGAGCTGTAGAGGTTCCTGATGGAGTCCTGTGATAATCCATCCCATGCAGCTTGAACATCCTCACACAGTTCCTGCAGATGGTGCGGTAGGGGTGGAGGTGGAGGGACACCAGGTTCTTCTGGGTCGTGTGACAACTGTGACAAACAAACCGGTCCATCTTGGTGCTTCCTCCACACATGGGATTCGTTGGGCGTCTCCACCAAGACTAAAGCGGGACCCGTCACTGAAGATGACCCGCTGCCATTCTGAGTCCCTCCATGACAGTCTGGTACGACACCACTGCAGTGTTTGGTGACGGTGGCGTGGTGTTAAGGACAGTCGTGGTAACGGTCTGTGTGCATGTAGTCCTGCGTGGTGCAGCCGTCTGCCAATGGTGCTGCACTAACAGGAGGACACCACTGCTCGCTGGATGTCTGTAATGGCGGCTGTTGGGTCAGTCCGGTACAGAGATAAGGCCCGTCCTTGCTTACGTCACATGAGCGGAGAGAGAGAGAGACAGAGAGAGACAGAGAGAGAGAAAGAGACACAGAGAGAGAGAGAGAGAGAGAGAGAAAGAGAGAGAGAAAGAGAGAGAGACAGAGAGAGAGAGAGAGAGACAGAGAGGAAAGAGAGAGGGGGGAGAGAAAGAGAGAGAGAGAGAGAGAGAGAGAGAGGAGAGAGAGCGAGAGAGAGAAAAGAGAGAGGAAAGGAAGATGATGAAGAACGAGAGCTGCAGGTCAGTGGGGTATAAACAGGGTTTGTCACAGATTGAATCACGTGTTGGTGGTAAAGAGAGACAGTTGGTATGATGACCTAGATAGCCGGGTGAACGGACGTGCAGGCTCTGTCCTTATCCACACATACCCGTGTGCGGCAGTGTTCAGCGGAGATGGACATTTGATATCTGATCAATAAGCCGAGGCTCTAACTGATGATCCGCTGTCAGACATCATTATCTGTAATTCCCTTCAGATCGGTTCCAGACTCATAATCACCCCACCACGCCCAGCACTCTAAACACAGAGGGAGGAGGGGGAGGTAGGTGGGGTTCATGGTGTACTGGATCCTACGCGGCTCTATATCAGAACAAAGAACCGCTCAAAAACCCACACAAGGAAAACACCGTCCGGCTGTTCCACTCAGAGGAGCAGAACCCTTACTGGCCATCAGTGAAGGACATATGGGTACCTTACAGAACCTTCTATAAACTCAGAGAACCTTCTATAAACTCAGAGTACCCTCTGCAACCTCAGAGAACCTTCTATAAACTCAGAGAACCTTCTATAAACTCAGAGTACCCTCTGCAACCTCAGAGAACCTTCTATAAACTCAGAGAAACTTCTGCAACCTCACAGAACCTTTTATAAACTAAGAGAACCTTCTATAACCTCACAACCTTCTACAAACTAAGAGAACCTTCTATAACCTCACAACCTTCTATAAACTCAGAGAACCTTCTATAAACTAAGAAAACCTTCTGCAACCTCACAGAGCCTTTAATAAACTCAAGAACCTTCTGCAACCTAAGAGAACCTTCTATAAACTCAGAGAACCTTCTATAAACTCAGAGAACCTTCTATAACCTCACAACCTTCTATAAACTCAGAGAACTTTCTATAAACTCAGAGAACCTTCTATAAACTCAGAGAACCTTCTATAACCTCACAACCTTCTATAAACACAGAGAACATTCTGCAACCTCACAGAGCCTTTAATAAATTCAAGAACCTTCTGCAACCTTAGAGAACCTTCTATAAACTCAGAGAACCTTCTATAACTTCACAACCTTCTATAAACACAGAGAACATTCTGCAACCTCACAGAGCCTTTAATAGATTCAAGAACCTTCTGCAACCTTAGAGAACCTTCTATAAACTCAGAGAACCTTCTGCAACCTCACAACCTTCTGTAAATTCAGAGAACCGACTGCTAACTCACAGAAGCCTCAATACACTCAAAAGATCGGAACCTTTACTGGCCATCAGTGAAGAGCATCTCCATACCTCACAGAACCTTCTATAAACTCAGAGAACCGACTGCTAACTTACAAAAGCCTCAATAAACTGGCCATCAGTGAAGGACATATGGGTACCTCACAGAACCTTCTATAAACTCAGAGAACCTTCTGCAACTTCAGAGAACCTTCTATATACTCAGAGAACTGACTGCTAACTCAAAGAAGACTCAATACGCTCAAAAGATCGGAACCTTTACTGGCCATCAGTGAAGAACATCTCGGGGCCTCACAGAACTTTCTATAAACTCAGAGAACCTTCTGCAACCTCATAGAGCTTTTTTAAATTTAGAGAACCTTTCGCAACCCTTTATAAACTCAGAGAACCTTTTGTAAACTCCTTCTATAAAATACCTATCTCCAAACTCAAAGCTGTTTATATCAGAGAACCATCTATGAAGTCAGAGACCAACCTACACAATTAGTAATAGACTTGGAGAACCTTCTACAAACTAGGCTCACAAACCTGTAGAGCCCCCTACAGACAAAATAGTTAGAATGTACTCAGAACTGTTTAGAACCTGCAGGATCATCTCCTTACTCATGGAACAGACAGTCTGGAGGAACTAGAAACCCAGAGAACCACCTACTAACTCCAAGACCCAACAAAAACTCACAGAACCAATTACAAAGTCGCATGACCATCTCCAAACCAATGGGACACACAACCCGGAACAACTAAGAACTCAAAGAACCTTCTCAGAGAGAACTCAGAGAGCTTTCTACAAACTGTCAGAACCTTATATATACTCTGGGTACCGACTACACACTCACAGAACCTTATAGAAACTCAAATAACATTTTCCCACAACCTCACATGTCCTTATAGAAACTCGGAGAACCTTCTACAAACTCACAGAACCTTCTATAAACTTAGAAAAACCTCCCACTAAATCACAGAAACCTCAATAAACTCATAGAACCATCAACAAACTCTCAGAACCTACTACAAACCTCCACCTTGCAGAACCGGCTCCACTGCTTCTGAGAGTTCCTAACTCAAACAGCTCAGTAATGATAGTCTCAGTGCACAGTGTGGTCCAGAACCGGGTTCTGCAGTTAAACAGTGACGTTCTGCTGCTGACAAAAAGCCAGATGGCTGATTGCGAGTGAGTTCTCCGTGGTGGAAATTCACCTCAGGGCTCAGAAATAACGTCACATCAAAACTCCGAAGCCAAGCCGGAATCTCTGTGTACATAACAGTGAGTTGAAGATGGAGGCCGGATAAGCTCATTAACCCCGACTCCGCCAGCCCCAGCTGTTTCTCACACCACCCGCTTCACACCTCTGACCGGGTTAACCCAGGTCGGTTAGATCGCTGCAGGTTCTCCTGGCGGTGCCAGGAAACGTTCTGAAGATTCATGCGCTTCCACATTTTTGGTGAACGCTCAAGAACATCTGATTCCACCAGTGTGGATTTACTGGCGAGGAAGACGGCCTGAAGGACCAACTCTGGTAGGAGCATCGAGGAACCGCTACTCTCCCTGAACGAAAGGAGTGAAGGGAGAGTTCCACTGAGGTTCTGCATAACAAAGCCATTCAGGGTGGTTTGGTGTGTACCGTTCCATTCTAGAGAACCTTACTGAGTCAGAGCTGCTCACAGTGGTGGTGAAGGTAACCAGACGTCCACCTCTAAAAGCTCCCTTACTGGGAGTTACTATATGAGGGTTATGAATGCCCTGCTGTGATATTTGACCGTTTGAATGATGGAGGTCTGATAATATTGATATTAAGAATGAAGTTCCAACAAGATCCATTTCCAAAATGATGTTCCCGAGAAAATTAACATCTAGAAAGGAAAGATAACAAATCAGACGTCAGGAATGAAGTTTTAATATCCAGAATGAAGTTCTGAAAGAGCAAATGTGTAGAATAAAGTTCAAATATGATGACCATCATGAATAAAGTTCCCTTAAAATTAATATCCATAATGGCCTTCTGATAAAAATGCTGCCTAGAATGAGGTTCTGATCAAATGAATACTCATATTTAAGTTAATGAATTAATATCCAGAATAAAGTTGCATTAAAATAAAAAAAACAAATGTGCAGAATACGCTTAAACGTAATGTCCATAATGAACTTCAAATTAAACTAATATCCAGAATGCAGTTCTGATAAAATTATTATCCAGAATTAAGTTCTAATAAAAAAATAATATTCATAATGATGTTCTAATAGAAATTATGTCTAGAATGAAGTTCTGATCAAATGAATAATCATATATATAAATTAATATCCAGAATAAAGTTGCATTAAAATAAAAAAACATAAATCTGCAGAATATGGTTAAATGTAATATTCATAATCAATTTCTAATAAAATTAATATCCGGAATGCAGTTCTGGTAAATTTATTACCCAGAATTAAAGTTCTAATAAAATATGAATTACCAATAAAATGAATTCCAGAATGAAATTCTAATCAAACTAACATCGTTTTAATAAATTCATATCTGTAACGCGGAACACGGCGAGGTGGCAGGATGCAGGGTCAAGTTCTATTTACTGGAAAACGAACGAGAGAAAAACCAACGACGCTCTGAAATCTAGGACCGAGGACCAGCGTCACAAAACCCACTAACACAGAAACACCAAACCAGAACAAAGAGAACCACAGGGAGTATAAAACAGCAAGGACTAACGAGGAAGACCTGGGAAGGGGCGGAGCTACAAACTAGGGACAGGTGAGGGGCCTGACAAGGGGGCGGAGACAGGAGGAGCAATAACCAAAACATACAGACACCTGGAAATGACAAGACAGAAACGGAGAACCAGAGAACGCCTAGATCAACAGGAGACAGACCAGACAGGACGTATAGACAGGACAATATCCAGAATATTAAAATAATATCCAGAATTCAGTTTTAAAAGTAAATGGGCAGAATGACATTAAAATTAATATCTGATGAAATTAATAGCCATAATAAAGTTCTAAAAATATTAACATCAATAACTGAGTTTTAATAAATTAATATCTAGAACAGTTACACTAAAATAATACCCAGAAATCAGTTCTAAAAATGTAAACATGCAGAATGGGGTTAAAATTAATATCTATTATGAAGTTCTGATGAAATTAATATTAATTAGGAATATTTAGAAATATATGAATATTAATTAAGTAATATCCCTAAGGTCTTCATATTTTAATAGATTGTTATTGATCGTATCCGTAAGCCCTTTAAGGACAGTTCACCGTCTCCTGCAGGCCACAGTGTTTGGGTTTCCGGTGTTTGATGTATTACTGGATAAGCGCGGTTATTAATAAGGAGAGTGACTGCAGACGTTTGTGCGCCGGTGGGTTTAATAACCGGAGGTTTATTTGGGTGATTATTAATAACTGCTAAAGCTGTCTGAGGTCTCTCTTAGTAATTATGGGATGGAAGGTGATGGTGGGTCATGCTGGTGTTGATGAATGCCCTGTTGTGTCCCTAAGGATGAGACTGAGCGAGCTGCGTTTACTCAGGCAGATGAGCCCCCAGGCTGGAGGTCCGAGGTCTGAGGACAGGCCAGATAACCTGGACCTGAACCTCCAGCAGATAAAGACTCTGTGTGGACAGTATTGGGCATGTTTACTGGGATCGTATGACTGAGCGGTTATGGATATAGCGTGAGCAGTGATGTAGTGGAAATGCCGGCTCTGTTGGGAACGACAGCATCATAAATCCTCTGTAATGATGTTAGCGTGTTTAGCCTGGCCGTCAGTGTACAGGAAGACATTAGAGTGACTGGTCATTTCCTGGGCTTCCTGGGATAAAATCTATGGGCCAGAGTTCAAGCTGCTGTTCTGCCATGCCATCAGCGAATCAATAATATCTATCTATGGACTGATATCTCCTATTCTAGTGAATCAAAGTGTTTATTAAAGGGGTTTATTAACATATATCTCTTATTCTAGTGTATAGGAGTGTTGATTGAGGGTGTTTATGAACTGATATCTCCTATTCTAGCGTATAGGAGTGTTTATTGAGGGGGTTTATGGACTAATATCTCCTATTCTAGTGTATAGGAGTGTTTATTGAGGGTATATATGGACTAATATCTCCTATTCTAGTTTATAGGAGTGATTATTGAGGGTGTTTATCAACTGATATCTCCTATTCTAGCATATAGGAGTGTTTATTGAGGGTGTTTATGGACTGATGTCTCCTATTCTAGTGTATAGGAGTGTTTATTGAGGGTGTTTATGGGCTAATATCTCCTATTCTAGTTTATAGGAGTGATTATTGAGGATGTTTATGAACTGATATCTCCTATTCTAGCGTATAGGAGTGTTTATTGAGGGTGTTTATGGACTAATATCTCCTATTCTAGCGCATAGGAGTGTTTATTGAGGGTGTTTATGAACTAATATCTCCTATTCTAGCATATATGAGTGTCTATTGAGGGTGTTTATGGACTGATATCTCCTATTCTAGCATATAGGAGTGTTTATTGAAGGTGTTTATGAACTGATATCTCCTATTCTAGCGTATAGGAGTGTTTATTGAGGGTGTTTATGAACTGATATCTCCTATTCTAGCATATAGGAGTGTTTATTGAGGGTGTTTATGGACTACTATCTCCTATTCTAGCATAAAGGAGCGTTTATTGAGGGTGTTTGAGGACTAATATCTCCTGTTCTAGCATATAGGAGTGTTTATTGAGGGTGTTTATGAACTGATATCTCCTATTCTAGCGTATAGGAGTGTTTATTGAGGGTGTTAATGGACTAATATCTCTTATTCTAGCCTATAGGAGTGTTTATTGAGGGTGTTTATGAACTGATATCTCCTATTCTAGCGTATATTAAGGTTTTGATGCATTACTTTTTCCTATTCTACTGTATGTAAATGTGTTTTAAAGTGGTTTGTGTAATAGTATCTTCCTTTCTACCATCTAGGAGTGTTTATTGATGTTGTGTTTGGTATGGTCTAATATCTCCTATTCCAGTGGGCCTTCGCTGTGTATTTAACCGCTGCCTCTAATGGGTTTTCAGGGTGGAAATGTAGGGGAGGGTGTGTTCCTGATGTTTGTGCAGCTTTCTGAGCAGCTCTATTCGTCCACAGCAGTGGAAATTTCCTTTGCTATAGACCGTTTAACAGCAACGTAAAATTCCACCATAAACTTCAAAAGAGCTGCGAATGTTTCCACATTTGTAAAAGTCTCGCTCCACGTCCAGAAATGCCACGGAGAGTTTTCACTCTGGAAAAAACGACTTAGATTCAAAAGTCTGGCGCTCTCGTTTAAGCCAGCAGAGAAGATTTATCTGATTTTAAATTTGTTTGCAGAAGCGCAACTCCAGACGGCTCTGAATTCGAAATCTGCTTAATTGCTTTGTTTGCCAGTTATTACTGATGGACAAAGAGCTGAAGGCAGTGAATGGGAGACGCACAGTGGCTCTATTGTGTGCTGGTTTATGGTTTTCTAATGGGACACAGGCAGATGGGTAGGGGGTAAAGGGAGGGGCACAGAGGTGAGGTAATGCAGGGTGATGTTACAGGCAGATGGCGGGGGAGCGAGTCAGGGGTTGCGGGGGTAATGACATTGGGGGATGGTTTGGTGGGGTGTGATGATGTTTGTGTCATTAAAGCTGCTGCTTGTCCTCAATACTCCACCCGGAGTTTCAGATTCGCTGGCGTGGCTGATTAATCTGTCACCATCGCATTTTGCTTCTTTAGTTCTTTAACTGCAGGTGTTTCTCTGCATACTTTGTTAATCTCCTTTCACAGTGCTATACAATGGTCAGACCCCCACAGGACCACCACAGGACCCCCAGAGGACCACCACATAGCAGGTATTATTTGCGTGGTGGATCATTCTCAGCACTCAGTAGCAGTAATGCCAACCAATCAGCACTCAGTAACAGTAGCGCCAACCAATCAGCGCTCAGCAGCAATAATGCTAACTAATCAGCTCTCAGTAGCAGTAATGCTAACCAATCAGCTCTCAGTAGCAGTAATGCTAACCAATCAGCACTCAGTAGCAGTAATCCTAACCAATCAGCTCTCAGTAGCAGTAATGATACTGAATCAACACTCGGTAGCAGTAATGCTAACCAATCAGCACTCAGTAGCAGTAATGCTAACCAATCAGCTCTCAGTAGCAGTAATGCTAACTAATCAGCTCTCAGTAGCAGTAATGCTAACCAATCAGCTCTCAGTAGCAGTAATGATACCGAATCAACACTCAGTAGCAGTAATTCTAACCAATCAGCACCCAGTAGCAGTAATGCTAACCAATCAGCACTCAGTAGCAGTAATATTAACCAATCAGCACTCAGTAGCAGTAATGCTAACCAATCAGCACTCAGTAACAGTAGCGCCAACCAATCAGCACTCAGTAGCAGTAATGCTAACCAATCAGCACTCAGTAGCAGTAACGCTAACCAATCAGCTCTCAGTAGCAGTAATGTTAACCAATCAGCACTCAGTAGCAGTAATGTTAACCAATCAACACTCAGTAGCAGTAATGCTAACCAATCAGCACTTAGTAACAGTAGTGCCAACCAATCAGCACTCAGTAGCAGTAATGCTAACCAATCAGTAAGCAGTAGCAGTAATGCTAACCAATCAGTACTCAGTAGCAGTAATGCTAACCAATCAGTAATCAGTAGCAGTAGCAGTAATGCTAACCAGTCAGCAATCAGTATCAGTTCTGCTATCCAGCTCGACTGAGAATCATCCACCAACCCAAACTATCCAGCCAACAGCATCCCATGGGTAGCATCCTGTGGGCAGCATCCTGTGGGCAGCATCCTGTGGGCAGTGTCCTGTGGGCAGTGTCCTGTGGGCAGTGTCCTGTGTCCTGTGACCACTGATGAAGGCTAACCAAGTATGCAGAGAAGCAGATGGATTTTATTGTCTAATGAAAGGTGGAATAATAATGGTAATCTGTCTGTCCCTGTAGCTGATGGGCTCTCTGGTGTTAGCAGTGGGCTTATGGTTGCGGCTGGAGCAGGACACCGTGGCTCTGCTGGGAGGCGAAGGAGCACCTGAAAATTTCTTCATTGGTGAGTGAACATGTGCAGTCTATACCCAACTCCTCTAAACGCCTTTAATATTAAAGAGAAGCTGTTTCACTGATTTGCGTCCTGCTACAAACCCAGTATCTGATGGAGCACTGCTGCTGCAGCTTGTGTAATCTCCATAGAGAAGCACTGACCAATAGAGGCAGGATGCTCTGGAGCCCACGTTGTGTGTAAAGATCACAAGATGATCCATATCTGTGAAAACACACACACACACCCACTAGGTACACACACATACAACTGAATTAGCTCCTACGGTGTTCATCTGCAAATACAATCTTTCACTATCTGTGTAACTGTCTCCTCACATAGAATTAGTTAGCGTTACTGCTACTGAGTGCAGATTAGTTAGCATTACTGCTACTGAGTGCTGATTAGTTAGCATTACTGCTACTGAGAGCTGATTGGTTAGCATTACTGCTACTGAGTGCTGATTAGTTAGCATTACTGCTACTGAGTGCTGATTAGTTAGCATTACTGCTACTGAGAGCTGATTGGTTAGCATTACTGCTACTGAGTGCTGACTGGTTAGCATTACTGCTACTGAGAGCTGATTGGTTAGCATTACTGCTACTGAGTGCTGATTAGTTGCCATTACTACTACTGAAAGCTGATTGGTTAGCATTACTGCTACTGAGTGCTAACTGGTTAGCATTACTGCTACTGTGTGCTGACTGGTTAGCATTACTGCTACTGAGTGTTGATTAGTTAGCATTAGTGCTACAGAGTGCTGATTGGTTAGCATTACTGCTACTGAGTGCTGACTGGTTAGCATTACTGCTACTGAGAGCTGATTGGTTAGCATTACTGCTACTGAGTGCTGATTAGTTGCCATTACTACTACTGAAAGCTGATTGGTTAGCATTACTGCTACTGAGTGCTAACTGGTTAGCATTACTGCTACTGTGTGCTGACTGGTTAGCATTACTGCTACTGAGTGTTGATTAGTTAGCATTAGTGCTACAGAGTGCTGATTGGTTGGCGCTACTGTTACTGAGCGCTGATTGGTTAGCATTACTGCTACTGAGTGCGGACTGGTTAGCATTACTGCTACTGAGTACTGACAGGTTAGCATTGCTGCTACTGAGTGTTGATTAGATAGCATTACTGCTACTGAGAGCTGACTGGTTAGCATTACTGCTACTGAGTAATGACAGGTTAGCATTACAGCTACTGAGTAATGACAGGTTAGCATGGCTGCTACTGAGTGTTGATTAGATAGCATTACCGCTACTGAGAGCTGACTGGTTAGCATTGCTGCTACTGAGTGCTGAAAGGTTAGCATTACTGCTACTGAGTGCTGACTGGTTAGCATTACTGCTACTGAGTACTGACAGGTTAGCATTGCTGCTACTGAGTGTTGATTAGATAGCATTACTGCTACTGAGAGCTGACTGGTTAGCATTACTGCTACTGAGTAATGTGACAGGTTAGCATTACAGCTACTGAGTAATGACAGGTTAGCATGGCTGCTACTGAGTGTTGATTAGATAGCATTACCGCTACTGAGAGCTGACTGGTTAGCATTGCTGCTACTGAGTGCTGAAAGGTTAGCATTACTGCTACTGAGTGCTGACTGGTTAGCATTACTGCTACTGAGTGCTGACTGGTTAGCATTACTGCTACTGAGTGTTGATTAGATAGCATTACTGCTACTGAGAGCTGACTGGTTAGCATTACTGATACTGAGTGTTGATTAGTTAGCATTAGTGCTACTGAGTGTTGATTGGTTGGCGCTACTGTTACTAAGTGCTGACTGGTTAGCATTACAGCTACTGAGTGCTGACTGGTTAGCATTACTGCTACTGAGTGCTGACTGGTTAGCATTACTGCTACTGAGTGCTGACTGGTTAGCATTACTGCTACTGAGTGCTGACTGGTTAGCATTACTGCTACTGAGTGCTGACTGGTTAGCATTACTGCTACTGAGTGCTGACAGGTTAGCATTACTGCTACTGAGTGGTGGTTAGCATTACTGCTACTGAGTGCTGACTGGTTAGCATTACTGCTACTGAGTGCTGACTGGTTAGCATTACTGCTACTGAGTGCTGACAGGTTAGCATTGCTGCTACTGAGTGGTGGTTAGCATTACTGCTACTAACAGGATGACTCATGGAGGACACCACTGCTCGCTGGATGTCTGTAACCGTGGCTGTTGGGTCAGTCAGGTACAGAGATAAGGCTCCTGCCTGCTTACGTCACATGCACTGTCCAGTGAAACTTGAATCGGTGCCATGTCTCACGTTCAGGTTTCATTCCTGTCAGTTGACTCCTTCTGGGTGCAGCTGTTTGTACTATTCAGTGGTGATGAATGTACGTTAGCATTGTGCTGTTACACTCCAGTGCGGTGTGCTGTGTGTGCAGTGTTCACAGTGTTGGGTGATGCTGACAGTGAGGAAAGTTAATGATATGAGTCTACTGAAGTTATTTTAGTTGGTGATCGTTTCAGTTCTCTCTACATCATCCTGAGCAGTTCAGCACATGTAAATTCAGCTCGGTGGGTGAATGACTCAGGATGTCAACACTCCTCTTTTTTCAAACGCAGGAAGTTGAGGTTGAAGATACACAGCTTTAACCGCGTTCATGAGAGAGAGAGAGAGAGAGAGAGAGAGAGAGAGAGTAGTTCAGTATGTGGGTGATTCAGTAAGAGAGAGAGAGAGAGAGAGAGAGAGTAGTTCAGTATGTGAGTGATTCAGTAAGAGAGAGAGAGAGAGAGAGAGAGAGTAGTTCAGTATGTGAGTGATTCAGTAAGAGAGAGAGAGAGAGAGAGAGTAGTTCAGTATGTGAGTGATTCAGTGAGAGAGAGAGAGAAAGAGAGAGAGAGAGAAAGAGAGTGAGAGAAAGAGTAGTTCAGTATGTGAGTGATTCAGTGAGAGAGAGAGAGAGAGAGAGAGAGAGAGAGAGAGAGAGAGTAGTTCAGTATGTGAGTGATTCAGTGAGAGAGAGAGAGAGAGAGAGAGAGAGAGAGAGAGAGAGAGAGAGTGAGAGAGAGAGTAGTTCAGTATGTGAGTGATTCAGTGAGAGAGAGAGAGAGAGAGAGAGAGAGAGAGAGAGAGAGAGAGAGAGAGAGAGACAGAGAGAGAGAGAGAGAGAGAGTAGTTCAGTATGTGAGTGATTCAGTGAGAGAGAGAGAGAGAGAGAGAGAGAGTAGTTCAGTATGTGAGTGATTCAGTGAGAGAGAGAGAGAGAGAGAGAGAGAGAGAGAGAGAGAGAGTAGTTCAGTATGTGAGTGATTCAGTGAGAGAGAGAGAGAGAGAGAGTAGTTCAGTATGTGAGTGATTCAGTGAGAGAGAGAGAGAGAGAGAGAGAGAGAGAGAGAGAGAGAGAGTAGTTCAGTATGTGAGTGATTCAGTGAGAGAGAGAGAGAGAGAGAGAGTAGTTCAGTATGTGAGTGATTCAGTGAGAGAGAGAGAGAGAGAGAGAGAGAGAGTAGTTCAGTATGTGAGTGATTCAGTGAGAGAGAGAGAGAGAGAGAGAGAGAGAGAGTAGTTCAGTATGTGAGTGATTCAGTGAGTATCTGAATGAATGAATGAATGAATGAATGAATGAATGAATGCCTGGGTAAGTGATTGACTGACTGCCTGAGTGAACGAGTGTGTGAGCGTGAGAGTGGTTCAGTGAGTATATAGGTGATTCCTTGACTGATTACTCAGGTGAGTGAACTGGGTGAAGTAATATGATAAAATTCCAACATCAGACTCTCATACTGCAGATTAGAGCTATCATAACCTCTAAACTACCGCACAGGACAGGGCCTGGTGGTTTGTGTGGGCCATTTTGGTGACGGTCAGTTGGTGTGCAGCAGTGCTTGCCTTCACATAGCAGTATTCACATTTTGTCACCTTAACGACTCGTAATACAGAGGATCTGGCAACCTCAGCAATTCATACACAGCAAAAAGTTCAGCATTTCCTATAGAGATAAACAGCTTAGGTGCAAACGCCCGTACCGGGTCATGGCGGGAAGTACAGGGCTCTGTTCGGTTTCATGTGAGCTTCTAGCAGCGTGCGTTGCCTGAAAGGCCCATCGCGTGAAGCCAGTCTTGGAGAGATGATGTCACTGTGGCACAGTAAAAGTGTTTTGGGCGGCGAGCTCTGTCTGACCACCCAGGGTCATTAAATGTCCACCTACAGTCCAGACTCATAAATAACACATGGCTATATTTAACTACAGTGGGTCATTCTCAGCCTACACCAGCGTCTGGAATGAAGACATGAGCACTGGAATAAGAACATGAGCACTGGAATAAAGACATGAGCACTGGAATGACGAGATTAGCACTGGAATAAGAACATGAGCACTGGAATAAAGAAATGAGCACTGGAATAAAGACATGAGCACTGGAATGAAGAAATGAGCACTGGAATGAAGAAATGAGCACTGGAATGAAGAAATGAGCACTGGGATGAAGAAATGAGCACTGAAATAAAGACATGAGCACTGGAATAAAGACATGAGCACTGGAATAAAGACATGAGCACTGGAATAAAGACATGAGCACTGGAATAAAGACATGAGCACTGGAATAAAGACATGAGCACTGGAATAAGAACATGAGCACTGGAATAAAGATATGAGCACTGGAATGAAGACATGAGCACTGGAATAAGAACATGAGCACTGGAATAAAGATATGAGCACTGGAATGAGGACATGAGCACTGGAATGAGGACATGAGCACCTGAATGAGGACATGAGCACTGGAATGAGGACATGAGCACTGGAATAAAGACATAGGCACTGGAATGAAGAAATGAGCACTGGAATAAAGACATGGGCACTGGAATGAAGAAATGAGCACTGGAATAAAGACATGGGCACTGGAATGAAGAAATGAGCACTGGAATAAAGACATGGGCACTGGAATGAGGACATGGGCACTGGAATAAAGACATGAGCACTGGAATAAAGACATGGGCACTGGAATGAGGTGCATCCTATAAGGGTAAAGCGGGCTAAGGGGCGGGGCTAATGTCTCTGGGTGCATGCTGATAGAGTGCTGTTGGCAGTGGGCGGGGCTTGTGTATGTGAGAGGATCCTATCAGAGTAAAAAAAACAAAAAGTGGTGTGGATTAGGTATCTGGGTGCATCCTATCAGAGCAAAGTGGGCAGGGCTTATGGATGTGATTGGTCGATTCCTTCCTTGTTATTCATGCAGTTAATCCAACATGTACGGCCTTCAGTCCAGCTCCTGAAGTCCTGACCAATGGGAGAGCTCTCTTGGCGGATTCTCTGATTCTGTATATTAACCCTTTAGTTTCCAACCAAAGTTCTAGATAGCTCTGATGGTTCTCCACGTCGGGAGCACATGAGAAGCTAACTCACTGTTCTGAGTTTTCATCGCGGAGCTGCACTCTCTGACAATGACACTGCACATGCACTCACACTCTGCCCTGTCACACTTACACACACACTTTCCATGGTTGCCGTAGCAACTGTGTAAATGTTATCTGAATGTGGCGGGTCAGGTTTGGAAGGAAAAACCCAAACACGCACGCTGTTTTGATGCCCTGTCCGGCGTCCTCTGACCACTCTTTGTTTTCTCTGACGTGTTTGGAGAGCAGGAGGGTCAGAAAAGCTGAGGAGGAGCCAATTCCACATGACACACTCATCATCAAAGTAACAGCTGCACCCAGAAGGAGGTGTGGGAGTGCGGTGCTGTTGGGAAGGAAGATAAAGGTGACCAGGATCAATAACTGATGATAAATTTAGGCTGATATGATCAATATTTATTGAGCTACACATACAGAAGTCTGTCTCTCAGTATGGCGTCGGGCCGCCGTGTTCGCTAACCCAACACGCCAGACGTCTCGGTATGGAGCTGTAGAGGTTCCTAATGGTGTCCTGTGATAATCCATCCCATGCAGCTTGAACATCCTCACACAGTTCCTGCAGATGGTGTGGTAGGGGTGGAGGTGGAGTAACACCAGGCCTTCTGGACGCGTGACACGTGATAAACCGCTCATCTCGGTGCTGACCACGGTGCCTCCACACACGGATTCGTTGGGCGTCTCCACCAAGACTAAAGCGGGACTCGTCACTGAAGATGACCCGCTGCCATTCTGAGTCTCTCCATGACAGTCTGGTACGACACCACTGCAGTGTTTGGTGACGGTGACGTGGTGTTAAGGACAGTCGTGGTAACGGTTTGTGTGCATGTAGTCCTGCGTGGTGCAGCCGTCTGCCGATGGTGCTGCACTAACCGGATGACTCATGGAGGACACCACTGCTGCACAGTATTGAGAAGCAATACTGAGAATTGTCCACCAACTCAAAACTATCCAGCCAACAGAGTCCTGTGGACAGTGTCCTGTGGGCAGAGTCCTGTGGGGCAGAGTCCTGTGGGCAGCATCCTGTGGGCAGCGTCCTGTGGGCAGAGTCCTGGGTGGCAGCATCCTGTAGGCAGTGTCCTGTGGGGCAGCGTCCTGTGGGCCCTGATGAAGGACTAGAGGATGACCAGCACTGCACTGTGCAGCAGCAGATGAGCTATCGTCTCTGACTGTCCATCTACAAGGTGGAGCAGCAAGGTAGGAGTGTGTAATAGAGTGGACAGTGAGTGGACACAGTGTTGAACACTCCAGCAGCTCTGTCTGGCCTCAGTGCAGTAAACAGTGCAGTGAGTGTTTACTAGGGAGCCGTTCCGCCTCTGACTGAATCCCTAATGAATCCCTATCAGACTGGTGACCTACATAGTGCGCACTACAGAGGGGGTATGGTTGAGGAAGCGTTTGAGGTTCAGCCAGAGAGAACTGTCAGACTCACACGGGAAACACTGCAGCGTTGCAACACCTCCACTTCCTGTCGTTCGCTTCGCAACCTCCCCAGGCTGTTTCTATACGAGCTGGAGAGGGAGCGCTTGGTGAGGCGGTGCTAGGTCCAGGTAGCTGCTATGGTGCTTCTAGGCCAGCGTGGTGATACTGATAATCTATCTATCTATCTATCTATCTATCTATCTATCTATCTATCTATCTATCTATCTATCTATCTATCTCTTACTTACTCTAACTCACGCTCCCTCTCAGCATGTCCCTCGTTATCTTTTTTCTCCATCTCTTTATCTCTCTCTCTCTCTTTGTTATAACTCTCCCCTCTTTCTCTGTATCTCTTTCTAACATAACACTTCGTATATCTCTTCTCCCTTTCTCTCTCTCTTTTCCTCTCCCTCTGTATAGCTCTCTCTTTCTCCCTCTCTTTATAGGTCTATCTCTCTCTGTATCTCTCTCTCTCTGTAGAACTTTCTCTCTCCCTCTGTCTTTTTCTCTATGGATAACTATCTTTCTCTCTCTGTTCGTTCTCACTCTCTTCTCTTACTATCTGTATAACTATCATTCCTGCTCTATTCCTTTCTCTGCCCCGTCTCTCTCCTCTCTGTCTCTCTTTCTCTCTCTCACTCTTTGGATAACTATCTCCTGTCTCTCTTTCTTTCTCTCTCTCTCTCTCTCTCTCTCTCTCTCTCTCTCCTGGTAAGGGTGGGGTTAGATGGTGGCGGCTTAGTTACATCATCTTTCTTCATCATCTCTTCAGGCTAATGAACAGAAGCCCATGTCTCAGAGGAAGTGCCTGTCCTGCACTTTGTGCTCTTTTACTGCCCTCTTCTGTCAGAGCGATGTCATTACACCTTTACCTGCACCACACTGGCACTGGCTCAGCCTCGTTCAGCCTGGATCAGCCTGTCTGAGATTTCAGTTTGTACACAGTCTCATCTTTCCACAGATGTAATCCTTCAGCCAAGGCATGTGTGGCATCTGAGCTTGTCTCTGAAACAGATGTGCCGTGACAGTAGTGTTAGCTTGTGGATCGGTGTGCTGTAGTGTGCTACAGGCAGATTGTTTCATCTCTCTGAGCACATTTGCTCATGTGATGTTCAGTAATCCTAATTGACCGTGTGGTCTCTGACACCGTGTGACTCCCTGTTATCCATAAACATGGGCTAAAGTACATTAGCATGAGGCTAAACACAGAAGCGTCACCTGTAAAGTTCAGTTGCTGTAAAAAGATTTTTTAATATGAAGCTAGATGGCGAAATGATAATTAATGCTTATTAGCCTGCTTCACTTTTTGTCTGGTTTGGTCACCGTTGGGTTTCAGTAATAAGACCTGCGCTCATTAAAGGGTAATTCTATCAGTTTTCCGAAATGAATGTAAACGAGTCAGTGAGAGTGGGTTAGTTGTGAAGTGGGTCAGGTGTTCTTTGCAGGGCTGGTGGTCCAGGGGTCTCTGTCTACGACGCATATATAGACACTTTATTTAGTAAGCTGTCGTTGGGTCACGCTTCCGGGTTTCCCCTCCGTTTCCGAGCTCCTGAGCTCCATGGCTGTGTCCGAAATGCCATACTTAAGCAATACGTCCTGAATTGGATCTAGTACGTACGGCTCAGCCGTAGTATGCGAGTGTGTGGTATGCACGCATCCTTGGACGCACTACATCCGCCATCTTACCTGTGTCCTTTGACCCGGATACCCAGTGACATCACGTAACGGTAGCAAACCCCATTCCTTAAAAGCCAAAAGTCGGGAAAATCGTTACCACCTGTTAGCGACATTAGCGCTCGCTGTGGTTAGGTTTACCGGTGAACACCTCCACATGGAGGCAGCGTCGAGCAGGAGGTCACAGTTGTAGTGGGCCCCCCGCTTCCAGCCACTTCTTTCACCGCTCCGAACGGCTCTGTAACTCCCGTGGAATCATGGGATAGGACAGTGTGCTGTGGTCGCATACTTCAGAATCTCTCCTGGTGTAGTAGGTCAGGTACTGTATTATTAACTCTACCTATTTGGACATACTAACTATTCTCACGTACTGTGCAGTATGGCAGTACGCCATTTCAGACGCAGCCCATATCCCAGAGTACCCTTCCTGATGATGTCCTAGCCACACGTCCAGACCTCACCATTCACACGCTCTTCTTTGCGAAGTATTGCCGACCCAGTTTGCAGGCTAAGCGTTTAGCTCCTGTTTTCCTCAACTCGCTTTCTCTGCTTCTCGACTTCCCTCTTCTGTTCATCTGCTTTTCTCTCTCTTTGGCTTTTCCCTTTGTTTTCATTGGCCATTCTATTTTGGTTCTCTGGTTTTGACCTCCATTGTTTTCCCTGATTTACTCTCTGGACTCCCGTTTGGTTTAGTCTGCCTGGTGTATTTACTCTCTAGTGCTCGACCCCGGCATGTCTTTCTGCCCATGCCTCCTGTAAGGCTTGTCTGATTCTTGCTGCTAACCTCGATTACCAATTAGTCAAATGAAAGTCATGTAGCTTTGAGCTCTGCGGGTGTGGAACTATGTGTGTCTAGTCTGACTCTTTGGGGGACTACTTTTTGCCTCACAGCACTAGGGTTGTCACCCGTCCCGTAAAATACAGAATCGTCCTTTATTTGGCAATTAAACGGTACTTCCCGTATTAAACCAATACCAATCATTTGTTTCGTATTTCCATAAATTTATTTCGTATTTCCGTAAATGTCCATAAATTAGTTCCATATTTTCATAAATTTGTCCCGTATTTCTGTAAATTATTTCCGTAAATGTCCGTAAATTAGTTCCATATTTCCGTAAATTTATTCCGTATTTCCGTAAATTAGTTCATTATTTCCGTAAATGTCCGTAAATTAGTTCTGTGTTTCCGTAAATATCCGTAAATTAGTTCCTTATTTCCATAAATTTATTCTGCATTTCCATAAATGTCCATAAATTAGTTCCGTGTTTCCATGAATTTGTCCCGTATTTCCGTAAATTAGTTCCGTATTTCCATAAATGCCCGTAAAATAGTTCTGTGTTTCCGTAAATTTCCGTAAATTAGTTCCTTATTTCCGTAAATGTGTTCCATATTTCTGTAAATTTGTTTCATATTTCCGTAAATTTATTCCACATTTCCATAAATGTCCATAAATTAGATCCGTATTTCCATAAATGCCCGTAAATTAGTTCTGTGTTTCCATAAATGTCAGTAAATTTGTTCCATATTTCTGTAAATTTGTTTCATATTTCCGCAGATTAATTCCGTATTACCATAAATGTCCGTAAATTTGTTCTGTATTTCCGTAAATGTCTGGTATACACGTGTGTCACACATGTTTGATCACACTCCCACCCCCCCCCCACCCCACACACACCCATCCCCCCCCCCCCCCCCACACACATCATTTTCACACACACCACCATACACAGCAACCTGCAGCACCATGTATCCCTCCACCATGAATGGAGTTTCAGGCCAGATCTATTGTAAAGCTACATCTCACCCACCAGGCAACGTATTCATTACCATGTCCACCAGATGGACGTCTCGTTCTCATCACCACCACTGTGGACAATCCCAACTCAGTAGAACGAAGCATCGCATTGCATACATCTTAACCAGTTGCTCCGGTCTGATCATTCTACAGACTCTACTGGGGGGTCATATCCAGTTAACTGACCTTATACTGGAACTCTGTTTGTAGGTGTGTATATCCTGATCGTGGCCGGTGGTCTGGTGATGTTGGTGGGCTTCTTCGGCTGCTGTGGAGCGGTGAGGGAGTCCCAGTGTCTGCTCGGCCTGGTGAGTCCAACACAAACACTAACTCTAGTAGATCAGCTGAGGCGTGTTTGGTGTATTTCCATAACGCGTAAGCTTGTTGCTAGCCGGTAGCTAACCTGTTGCTAAAACTGAATAGGGGTCTAAGGGAAAAATGAGGGGATGAATAAACGACCCATAGAGGAGTGCGGGTCAGTATGACTGTGGATTAGAGTTTGGGGGTCTGTCCTGATCGAGTACATGCAGTTTGGTGGCTGAAGGTCTAAGGAAACAGTTGGGTTTGAATGGGGGTGGAAATGAATGGGGCTCTATATGAAAAACAATGGTGTCTAGTGGTAGAGCAGAAGCACAGTAGATGGGCATGTACATTTCCACCAAATTCATTAAATCTGAGTTTTTCCGAAAACCATCAGTTGGATCAGAAAACTGTAAACAAGCACACCACTCCTGACCATGCCGACCATTCCAGAGCTGGACTGAGGTCGAAACCTTGAAAACTGCAGGACGCAAAATCTCCCAACCAAGAAGAAGAAGAAGGAGAATATGAATCAGATAGCGATAGAGTTGTGCGTTGTCCAATCACTGATTACACTGTATCAGACACCATCATCATGGTGTGCTATGTGAAACCTGGATTAGACTTTCTGACTAACTCCTTCTATCATTTCAGTTCTTCGCCTGTCTGCTGATCATCTTTGGAGCGGAGGTCGCTGCGGGTGTGTTCGGATTCCTAAATAAAGAGAAGGTGTGGAACACAGTCTGGAGTTACTGATGTCATTCAGCTACACGTTCAGTTTAGTTACCCTACAAACCTACTTTAATATCAGACAGACAGACAGACAGACAGAGAGACAGACAGAAAGATAGATATCTCTCTCTCTATATATATATATATATATATATATAGATAGATAGATACACAGACAGAGAGACAGACAGAGACAGACAGACAGACAGACAGACAGACAGACAGAGACAGACAGACAGACAGACAGACAGACAGAGAGACAGACAGACAGACAGAGACAGACAGACAGACAGACAGACAGACAGACAGATAGAAATATATATAGATAGATAGATAGATAGATAGATAGATAGATAGATAGACAGACAGACAGACAGACAGACAGACAGACAGACAGAGACAGACAGACAGACAGACAGAGACAGACAGACAGACAGACAGATAGAAATATAAATAGATATATAGACAGACAGATAGACAGACAGACAGACAGACAGACAGATAGACAGACAGACAGACAGACAGACAGACAGATAGACAGACAGACAGACAGACAGACAGACAGACAGACAGATAGATAGATAGATAGATAGATAGATAGATAGATAGATAGATAGATAGATAGATAGATAGATAGATAGATAGATAGATAGTATCTGAATAGTAGAGTTAAGTACAGTTAGTTCTATTTAACTCTATGGTTTTAATGGCTCTAATGATATATGTGAAGTTGATATAGGAAATGAGGATGGCACATTCAGTATATTAATCATGAGTGCATACTAAGTACACTTACACTAAAATCCACTTTAGGGAAGTGGTTTTTCCACAAGCCCACATACACAGATGCTGCGGAACAGAGGGTTTTACCAGGAGGTCATATAGGAGCTGAAGCTGCACGGCTCTGTTCTCCTCCTTTTGTATCGGTTTGGTCTGAAATGAAACACTGAGGCTCTGAAAGTGACGGGAGCCATCAACCGTACAATCTCAGCTCAACCAACACCACGGAATACACCTCGGAAGATCATTAGGGAGGGAATACTGGCAGACTGGAGAGGAAGCGCAGGGTCATTAACGCTGTTCAGACCAATGCTCTCTCTCCCACAGATCGTTCAGGACATTCAGACGTTTTATAAAGAGTCCGCCAAAGACACCAACAGCAACAACACCGCCATCCTCTCCAGCTACCACAGAGTCGTGAGTTCCCATTCATATATACACACATATATATTCATACATATATATATATACTCTGTATTTCCATCTGTATACAGAATAACAGTACCTTATAACGAGTCTGCTTGTCCTGTAGCTGAACTGCTGTGGCACTTCCACAACCCAGTCCACCCAGTGCCCCAATGTCGCCCCCGATACTAAGGTAACCAACATCTCTATAGTATATCATATATACAGTATATACCTTCAGCAGTGATGATGTTCGTTCATTCATTCATTCACTCATCTTCAAGCCCCTCCTCGCCCTGGGTTGCTGGGGGAGTTTAGCGTTGGGAGGGCCTGTGATGACCTAGTCCATCCTTTTCTTCCTCCGGAGTTTCTAATTTGAGTTTAAGCTTCTGATTTTCTGTGTAGCCCATTTTGAGCCTGGTCCTCCGAGAGGCTGGCTCATTCTCTTGGTCTCAGACAGGACGGGGAAGACAGTTTCCTCGTTACAGAGTTACTGTGTATCTGTAATACCAGGTCCCTGTGTTTCCCTCAGGACTGTGATTCTGCCATTGAAGAGTTTTTCAACAGTAAGCTGTTCATCATCGCGTACGTGGGGATCGGAATCGCCGGAGTTATGGTAACACCAGCCCGGCCACTGAACTGCTCTGATATTACACATGTCATATGTACATATTATCTCCTAATCTCTGGACGTGTCATCCACTTATTAATCTTGAAGATTTAATATTTATCTCTACAATTCATTATTTAGACTCAGTGATTTAATAATTCATCTTAAAGACCTAATATTCAGTATCCACTATGAATTATTCAGTATCCACCATGAATTATTCAGTATCCACTATGAATTATTTAGTATCCACTATAAATTACTCACTATCCACTATGAATTATACAGTAACTATTATGAATTATTCAGTATCTACTATGAATTATTTAGTATCCACTATGAATTATTCACTAACTACTATGAATTATTCAGTTTTTACTATGATTTTTTAGTAACTACTTTCAATTATTCAGTATCCACTATGAATTATACAGTAACTATTATGAATTATTCAGTATCTACTATGAATTATTTAGTATCCACTATGAATTACTCAGTATCCACTATGAATTTTTTAATAACTACTATGAATTATTCCGTATCCAGTATGAATTATTTAGTATCCACTATGAATTACTCAGTATCCACTATGAATTATACAGTAACTATAATGAATTATTCAGTATCCACTATTAATTATTTAGTATCCACTATGAATTTTTTAATAACTACTATGAATTATTTAGTATCCACTATAAATTACTCAGTATCCACTATGAATTATTCAGTAATTACTATGAATTATTCAGTTTTTACTATGATTTTTTAGTAACTACTTTCAATTATTCAGTATCCACTATGAATTATACAGTAACTATTATGAATTATTCAGTATCCACTATGAATTATTCAGTATCTACTATGAATTATTTAGTATCCACTATGAATTATTTAGTATCCACTATGAATTATTCAGTAACTACTATGAATTTTTTAGTAACTACTTTGAACTATTCAGTATCCACTATGAATTTTTTAGTATCTACTTTGAAGTATTTAATATCCACTATGAATTGTTCGGTGTTATCACGCAGTTCCAGACTATGTGTTTTAATCTCCACAGATTATCGGGATGATCTTCAGCATGGTGCTGTGCTGTGCCATCCGGAACAGTCGGGAGGTGATCTAACAAAGCCCATCTGACCTTCCAGCTCCGCCCACCGCCAAACTCAAAACAGGACACAGTATCAGCTCTGAGATGAAGGAATACTTCAGAATCAGGAGTGAGCCGGAGGATTACACGCAGCCGCTCAGTCGGATCCAGCTGAGACGTTTAACGGTTCTCTTTTTGTTTGTTTGTTTGTTTGTTTGTTTGTTTTGCTTTATTACCTGCTGGAAAGGTGTGATAAAGGTTCGTTTAGACGTCGAGGGTTTTATTTATGTGTCTCTGTCCTTGTTTCCGAGTTCTAAATGCTCTGGACACTGTTCAAGTGGAGTTGAGTTATTTAAAGACAGGCAGATTTCTGAGCTGTGCCCGTCGGTGCCAGCATGGCATCACATGACCGATAAAGATATGATGTAATGTGAACTGCATGGAGGCCTACGGCATGCTGGGAGTTTTAACCGGATGGGTTTGAGTCAAGGCCGCCGTCTAACCTCACAAATTCCACTCACTCGCATACTGTCACTCACCGTACAGTGGGATCCGTAATCCGAGGCCACCAGGGATCAAATTTAATCCCGCCAATAAATCACCAAAAAGTTTTAGAGTTTTGAAAAGAGTTATGAGGAATTCAAATGAACACTAGATGTTTAAACTTCTAGATTACAGGTTTAGTGGACCTGAGCATGTGGAGGTCATTGGTTTTGGTCTGACTTCTTCCAGTGAAGCTCGTTATCTAATGATGCTCAGGTGAGTTTCAGCTGCTGATCAGAAGATTCTGTGGTCATTAAAAGCACCTGACTATATTTGAGAAAATAAATGAGGAAATACATAAATAATAATTCCAATCAAAAATGTAATACCATGTTAAAGAACAGAAATTTTTTAAAACATATTTCAAACAGCATTAAAACAACTGATTTAGAAAGAACCAAAATTCAAAAATAGCCAAATTCAAAAATTCCAATTCTGAAATTTCAGTAGAGAATCTGCTGTTCGCTCAGATCACTATGCCAATACTAGAATTCACGTTTTCACTAGCAGCCTCAGACTTTTGGACCCCACTGTAAGTCACATCTTCTCATTTTTAGGGCTCACTCGTTCAACAGTGTACAAAGTTTATTCTATTATATTGATCCACATTCCGTAAAGTTGTAGCATCACCGTTTACCCTCCGACTAAAATTGGAGCTATTCTAAAATCACTCAGCATTTCAGTCCTAAAATTTCCCCTAAAGCCCGGACCTCTCCGATTCCTCTCTTTGGAATATCCAAACAAGAAGTCATTTAAAGCTACCTTCTGTCCTTTGGCATTTTATGTTTCAGTACTACATGAATTTATTAACACTAGAGGTTAAAATAATTTTAAATAATAGACAATAATTTAAATGATACAATTTAAACAGAAAAACAAGCATTAAAATGAAACGTGTTGGTAGTTTAACATTAAACTCTCTGTTTACTCACATTTCACCACAGTCTCGTCATACAACTGCATATCCTAACACGGCTTAGATGCTAACATGTTTCTACACATACTAACATACTTATCTACAAATACTAACATGGTTCTACACATGCTAACCTATCTCTCTACATGCTAACATGGTTCTACACATGCTAACCTATCTCTCTACATGCTAACATGGTTCTACACATGCTAACCTATCTCTCTACATGCTAACATGGTTCTACACATGCTAACCTATCTCTCTACATGCTAACATGGTTCTACACATGCTAACATATCTCTCTACATGCTAACATGGTTCTACACATGCTAACATATCTCTCTACATGCTAACATGGTTCTACACATGCTAACATATCTCTCTACATGCTAACATGGTTCTACACATGCTAACCTATCTCTCTACATGCTAACATGATTCTACACGTACTAACATATCTCTCTACATGCTAACATGGTTCTACACACACATATATATCTCTCTACATGCTAACATGGTTCTACACATGCTAACATGGTTCTACACATGCTAACATATCCCTCTACATGCTAACATGGTTCTACACACACATATATATCTCTCTACATGCTAACATGGTTCTACACATACTAACATGGTTCTACACATGCTAACATGGTTCTACACATGCTAACATATCTCTCTAAATGCTAACATGGTTCTACACATGCTAACATCTCTCTACAAGCTAACATGGTTCTACACACACATACATACCTATCTACATGCTAACATGGTTCTACACATGCTAGCATATCTCTCCACTTGCTAACATGGTTCTACACATGCTAACATATCTCTCTATAAGCTAACGTGGTTCTACACACACATACATATCTCTCTACATGCTAACATGGTTCTACACATGCTAGCATATCTCTCCACATGCTAACATGGTTCTACACATGCTAACATATCTCTCTACATGCTAACATGGTTCTACACACACATACATATCTCTCTACATGCTAACATGGTTCTACACATGCTAGCATATCTCTCCACATGCTAACATGGTTCTACACATGCTAACATATCTCTCTACATGCTAACATGGTTCTACACACACACTAACATATCTCTCTACATGCTAACATGGTTCTACATATACTACATATCTAGCTACATGCTAACATAGTTCTACACATGCTAACATATCTATCTACATGCTAACATGGTTCTACACATGCTAACATATCTCTCTACATGCTAACATGGTTCTACACATACATATCTCTCTACATGCTAACATGGTTCTACACATACATATCTCTCTACATGCTAACATGGTTTACACATACTAACATACCTATCTACATGCTAACATGGTTCTACACATGCTAGCATATCTCTCCACATGCTAACATGGTTCTACACATGCTAAAATATCTCTCTACATGCTAACATGGTTCTACACATACTACATATCTAGCTACATGCTAACATAGTTCTACACATGCTAACATATCTCTCTACATGCTAACACGCTTCTACACATACTAACATACCTACAGTATCTGCAAATACTAACATGGTTCTACACATGCTAACACGGTTCTACAAATACTAACATGGTTCTACACATGCTAACACGGTTCTACAAATACTAACATGGTTCTACACATGCTAACATGGTTCTACAAATGCTAACATGGTTCTACACATACAAACTGTTCTACATTCACTAACATGCCTGTAGACTTACTAACACGGTTCTACACATGCTAACATGGTGCTTCACATACTAACAGTTCTAAAGATACCACCATGGTTCTGCACATGCATTAATTCTATTCTAGACTTACTATTAATTCTATTCTTTAATTCTAGACATGCTAACATGATTCTACAGAGCCTGACATGCCTGTATGTTGATATTTTGGACAGCTAGTGGCAACAATAGTTTATCCTATTTTAGAACAAGTGCTCAGCTTCCTCTGCTCATGTTTCCAGCCCGGGGTGGGCGGAGCTATGGGCAGAGTGTTGACACTTCTCAGCTAACGTGTATATGTGCATGGCATGTTCATGTATGTGATGTTTGGAGCTAAGTAAGGACACGGCGGGCTCAAATAGCGTCCTCTCCCAGCTGCTAGCATCGTAGCGCAGTCTAGCCTGGTCATATGTGGTGCTTTAAACCAAAACAATCTTTGAGGGGGGGCGGGGTTATGGTTTTTTGGAATTATTAACCCGGACCAAATCTGTCCGATTTCCAGCTGTTTGCTTGTATTAGGTGATTTTCCTCCCTCTAAAATTACAAAACTAATATATTTGAACCTGATGTTTTCTCTGTGTTCCTTACTGTTGCATTTCAGAGGCTGTCGAGGACCACTTTGTACATATGGTTGAGATTTTTCTACAGCGTTCCCGTGGCGTGTGTGCGTGCTCGTGGATAGCCGTGATTCGTGTAGCAGCTGATTATTGACATTTTAAAGTCATTCCTGTTTGATGGTGATTTATAATGAGATCGATCAACGTGCCTTGCTTTTTTAATACAACATGTTTGGCCTGTTAGCAAAGGTTAGAATGTCCGTAAAGCTGGGGTCATCCGTCCTGTCCAGTCACTCTTGGCTCTGAATGTTCTTGTTGGTATGATCCAGTTCATCTGTAGTAAAGGTCAAAAGTTTGGGGGCACCTGGCTGAAATACATTTTCAAAGAAATTCCAAGAAATTGCAGCCAAATCTGAAAGTTCGGCCGCAGTTTCTATTTATTTATGATGTTGTGGGCAAAACCAAATTTTTATGGTTTATTTTTTCCCCATGTGTTCAATTTAGCAAATAAATAGAAATAAATAGAAATGTCATGTTTAAAGATGCATGTATGTATGTCATCTGGCCAAACTTCTAAAAAGTAAACCATCTAGAAGTGACCAAATTTGATGTCCACATATTGATTTAGCCTGAAAAAAATTAACATACTGAATATATATAATTTTTGACAGCCACTTTAAATAAAAGTCCCCTAAAGCAAGGCTGGGCTAGCATCGTTCGCAAAGCACTAATAGTGACAATTGAAGTACCCAAAGAACCCTAGCAGAACCCTTTGCTTTTTGGTTCTAAATAGAATCATTTTTGCAAAAGACTTCATAATGACCAAAGAACAATGGGTTGGCCATCAGCTAGCCCTGTTCCACCAACATGGAACCGGTCTAGTTCCAGTTCGCGCAACTAATCTTGAACCTTTGGCTGCATTTCCACCTAAATTTAATTCAGGTTCAGAACCTAAAAAGTTCATTTCCAACTGGAACCAAAGAACAGCAGGTTCCTGAGCACAGATTGTGACAACATATGTGGGCGTGTCAGCTGTTGAGAAAAGAGAAGGCAAGAATGGCGACACCCACTGGCCTGCTGGAGAACTAGTAGGTGATCCTTGCTTGCTTTCCGGATACAAACAAACCTCTGGAATAACAGCACCAACGCTCGCAGGTCATCTATATGTTCCACCATCTTGGCACTACTGGTTACTTCCGCTGTGCAGCGCCTCCTGTTGACACTAATGCCTGATTCTTTGACGTTCGTTGGTTCCAGTAAAAACTGGTGCAAACGCAGGCTGGTTCCCTGTAAAGCACCAAGGCTCTACGAGGCCATGAATGAAACCAGTTCAAGAACCAAGGTTCTTGTGGTCGAAACGGGTTTATAGGTAACCATGCAAAGAACCTTTTATGCATTGCCCTGGTTCTGTCTAAGACCTCCTGAGGAACCAATGCTTTATCAATGGGCCTTTGACGGATCTACTTTGCCGGAATATTTTGGGGTTTGTTTATAGTTTTTGGTCAGTAATTAATAATTCCTGGACACATTTCAAGTTTGTATACTGTCCTAGTAGAGGTCCTTATAGGTATGTCCAAACTTTTGACCGGTCCTGCAGAACTGGACTGATTAAACGAAGCATGCTGGATGAAGAAGTCTGGGAGAAGCCGTGAAGCTTCAGCTCCAGTATGAAGTGTAGTGGAGTGCAGGGGAACTGGGAGTCGGTGTCGGTGGTGGTGTTGGTTTAGCTGTTTGTTCTCTCTCTCTCTGAGCTCGTTTGGTATCTGTAGCATGGCTTTCTTAGGAACGTTCTATGTCGTAAACTTTGTGAGAACAATAATGAAGACAACTTTTGTACTGTAAACAAAACAACAATGCCGTTGTTGTTGCCGTTGTTGTTGTTGTTGTTGTTGCTGTTGTTGTTTTTCCAGTGTTGAAATGTGTAATTTATTTATGGGCTGACGAGTTCAAACTGAATTTCAGGCTTCTCAGGAAGAGCATTGTACCTGAACAAATAAACCTTCTCTGAAGTGTCCGTGTTGCGTCTGTTTTCGGTCTTCAGTCTTGAAAACCTGCTGGGAATTCTTTGTTACCTAATAAGAGTTATTTAGCCTCCACTGTAAATGAGTAAATAACCACTGTTCGTTATTTACTACATCTACAATTAATTATTCAATATCCACTAAGAATTATTCAGTATATACTTTGAATTTCTCAGTATCCACTATGAATTATTCAGGATTCACTATGAATTATTTGCTGAGTACTCGCTATGAATTGTTTGCTATCTACTATGAATTTTGTCAATAACTACTATGCGTTATTCATTATCTACTATGAATTATTCAGGATCTTCTATAAATTGTTTAGTTATCTAGTATGAATTGTTAGTTATCTACTACAAATTATTCAGTAACTGCTATAAATTATTTAGTTATCTAGTATAAATTACTTAAAATCTCTTATAAATTAAAAAGTATACATTTAAAGTTTTTCAGTGTCCCATATTAACTGTTCAGTATTCACCATGAATTAGTCAGTATCCACTGTGAACCATCCAGAATTATGTACAATGAATGAAGTACAATGAATTAATTTCAGTATGAATTGTTCACTATCAACTATAAACTATTTAGTATCTTACATAAATTATTTAGTATGTGTTGGGAATTATTCAGTATCTACACTGAAGTTTTCAGTATCCACTATGAATTCTTCAGTATCTACAATGAAGTTTTGAGTATCCACTATGGATTCTTCAGTATCTACAAAGAAGTTTTCAGTATCCACTATGAATTCTTCAGTATCTACAATGAAGTTTTCAGTATCCACTATGAATTCTTCAGTATCTACAATGAAGTTTTCAGTATCCACTATGAATTCTTCAGTATCTACAATGAAGTTTTCAGTATCCACTATGAATTCTTCAGTATCTACAATGAAGTTTTCAGTATCCACTATGAATTCTTCAGTATCTACAATGAAGTTTTCAGTATCCACTATGAATTCTTCAGTATCTACAATGAAGTTTTCAGTATCTACATTTAAGTATTCAGAATCTATTAATAATTATTCAGTATCTACTATCAATGATTCAATGATTTTTTCGGTATCCACTATAAATGATCTAGTCTACTAATATAAATGATTTATAATCATTCATAAATGGGCCCTTGGAGGTCAAGAGGTCAAGGCAGATGAGTCCCCTGGTGACAGTAAGTGTAAGCTGGGCTCATTTTGCTGTATTGTATGTCAGCCATCTCACATGAACTCCTCGCACCTCTTCTCTCTTTCCTCTCCGAGACTTGGCCTGATTGGGAGGAGTGGCCCAAAGCTGAGCAGGTTCTCTCTCAGGGGATTATATTCAGATGCAGCGCTTTATAAACCAGATTAGTGTTATTTATCCATCATAGCATTCAGTCTTTTAGGGTGTTCGTGTGTTCTTACCAGTCCAACCGCTGTGACCCCAGATTAACCTGGGGAATTCACCGAAACCAGTCCCGACTAAATGCAACAGAACACGAGCAAATGTGAAAATAAACGGCCTGAGTCAAGCTCAACAGACCTCCATTTGACCCGGTAGGTCTTTTCCAGCTCTCCTACCGAATGTGGACATCAGGATGTGGAGATGTGCTCATTTCCTGCTTCAGCTGATGCTGAAGAATGGACAACCCCACACGGTAAACGTTAAAGGCATCGTTCTGCCGTTGAATGTCTTTATGACGGCGAGTGCATATCTCCTGCTAGCCGCCTCACGGCAGGTTAAAGCTTGCCTCTCTCCGGAGCTCTGTTTGGCCCAGAGTTTCATATTTCCCCTTTGAAATGCAGGTAACAGCTGCAGGCAGAAGTTATGCAGCAGCAGTGCCGAAGCAGCAGGTTCTAGTTTCAGCAGAGTGGGCACTTTACACCCGGCCTGGAACCACTCCCGCTGGTGGCTTTATAATCAGGTTCACTGCCAAGAGTTTGAGAGAATGGATCGGTTGAGCTCAACATTCCGACATGAGGCTGTCCTGAAATCCTAGTGCCTGGATACACCATAGCTCTGAATGGCCATTCATCGTGTTCACTTGAGTTTCTCAGGCTAGTGTTCCGGGGCCTGTTTACGGAGCCCGTTTGTGTTCCAACAAGGTCTAGATAGCTTTTCGCTCTGCTTCTCCGACCATGTGTTTGGGTTTACCTGGTCCGGCTCATTCTGTGGTTCTTCTCCTTTCCTAATGAACCCACCACTTACAGTACTTCTGCTTGTCCTCAGTACATGAAGGAGGGGGGCCCTGTCTACCCTGTGTCTGAGTAGGTGTACACCTATGGATGCTCTGCTTCCCTCCCACAGTCCATAGACACTGGGTGTTTGGCCTGCGGTGGACTGGCAGCCTGGTGTATCCTGCCAATGAGCGCTGGGATAGGCTTCAGCACCCCCAGTGACCCAAAAGGATGAGCAGCTTATTGAATGAACGAATGAGTGAATTTGTGTAGAGGGTCAGAGTCTAACCAAGGACGAGTCATTCAAGGGGACCAAGGGCTTGTTTTTCGCAAGGCTGCCCTTCCAGCGACTCCTGAAGATGGCCCTCACCAGTATGCAAACCAGAAATTGTGCTCTACTCAAGGCCTTGACCACATCTCGGACTATAGCCTAGACCCCAAGGCCTTGACCACATCTCGGACTATAGCCTAGACCCCAAGGCCTTGACCACATCTCGGACTATAGCCTAGACCCCAAGGCCTTGACCACATCTCGGACTATAGCCTAGACCCCAGTGCCTCAGTGCCTCGTCCCCATTTCCAGTGGGCTCGCCAATGCTAGTGCATCCACTGGGGTCTACAAGGGAAATGCACGTGCCAAGCTTCCCATACCAGAGACATGCCATGTGTTCTCCCCATTTGCCAGACACCAGGGCCACCACGCCTTTGATGCAAGGCTCGTATTCCTGGAACGGGTTATACATGGTTTATGATCCTGTGCCCAGGCCAGATCCAACTCTGGGATCTGACTCCAGCCTGGCTTTGCCTGCTGACTCTGACCCGACTTTGGTTTCTGTCCTGATCCCTGTCCCGGTCTTTGTCCTGGCCTCTGTCCCTATCTCTGTCCTGTACCTTTTCACTGACGTCTAGTGTGTTTTCCAGATCTCTGTCCCATTTCCTGTCATGTCTTCATCACAGTCTCTGTTACCGTCTCTGTCCATGTCACTATTTCCTGTCTTCAATACCAGCTTTGTAATGACTGTTACTGTTTCTGTCTTAGTCCATGTGTCCCCATTATCATCTTTATCTCGATTCTGGTTGTTGTCTTGCTGTTTCGGTTCCCATCACCACTCAGTCCCTCTCCCAGGAGCTATTCTGTTTTTTGTCCTAGTCACCATATCTGTCCATGTGTCCTGCCTCTGTTCTGGGATTGGTCTCTGTCCCAAGTCTTATGCTTGTCTCTGTTTTTCCATCTGCGTATCTTTGTCCCAGTCCAAATCGCAGTTACTGTATCAGTCTCAGTCCATGTCTCTGTCAATGTCACCATCTCTTTATCAGCCCCTGTCACCATTTATGTCCCAGAGTCTCAATCTTTAATAAAAACCTGTCTTAGTCACATCCCATTCCAGTCCTTGTCCCCATCTCTGTCCCAGTCCAAGCCGAGTCATCATACCAGTCTTAGTCCATGTCTTTGTCTTTGTCATGATCTCTTACCATCTCTGTCCAAGTCCCAGTCACTTTCACAACTACCATCTCTGTCTCAGTCCCAGTCACTTTCACAACTACCATCTCTGCCTCAGTCCCAGTCACTCTCACAGTCACCAACTCTGTCCCTGTCCCAGTCACCAGCTCTGTCCCAGTTCCAGTCCCAGTCACTCTCACAGTCACCAACTCTGTCCCTGTCCCAGTCACCAGCTCTGTCCCAGTTCCAGTCCCAGTCACTCTCACAGTCACCAACTCTGTCCCTGTCCCAGTCACCAGCTCTGTCCCAGTTCCAGTCCCAGTCACTCTCACAGTCACCAACTCTGTCCCTGTCCCAGTCACCAGCTCTGTCCCAGTTCCAATCCCAGTCACTCTCACAGCTACCATGTCTGTCCCAGTGCCAGTCACTCTTACAGTCACCCAGTCCTTATCTGTCCCAGTCCCGGCCCCTATCTTCACCCAAGTCCAAGTCCCAGTCACTGTATCAGTCTCAGCCCACTGTCTCTGTCTATGTCACCCAGTCTCTTTCACATTCACTGACTCTATCAAAGTCCCTGCCCAAATCACCATCTCTGTCCATGTGCCTATCCCAGTCTTTGTCCCTTTCTACCCTTTACTGTTTGGCCAACCTTGCTTATCTTGTCTTTCATCTTACAGTACATCACCTAGTCTCCTATTGGTTACAAGCAGTAACATAAGAGGGGGCTCTTTGTTTTACGGTTGGTCTATAAATCAGCGCAAACGTTAGCTAGTCTGTCAGAAGACAAAGGAACAATACCAGACAGAAACACGGAAAGATATCTGATTATTAGTATCTTTATTTGGTGTTGTCTTGGTTCAGCAATCCTTGGACCAAGGAGCTGGACCTTGGACCAAGCAGCTGGAAAATCTCTACACTGCTTTACCATTCGGTGTTTGTACACCGGGTTCCTTACTGGGTCGGTCAGAAATGTAACCCCCACTGAAGGTATAAAAAGGCAAAGTGATTGCCTTGGTTCATTTCCTTCTCGAAATCTACACACTTCTGAGACTGCACAGATTACACCTCCCATTTGTGATGCAGGAACTGTTCTACTATTTATAAGCACATCCTAGAACCAATCAAAATGAGAATTGGAGGTGACTGGTGACTTAAAAGTTGTTTGAACATCTTAGCAGGCATCCTAATGGATTGACAGACTTCATGCCATCCGGTTATGCATACTCATTACATGCTAAGCTCCTGACTTGGTCCAATCGGATGGCACAACCTGAATTCTGCACCAAATACTTTTCCAAAAAAACTTCCCCAGTTTCTTGGATTTCAAAGTGTGCAAGCCTCTCTATTCAGACAGTCGCAACCACATCCGTCAACAGTACTCACCCTGGCACCCTTTAAACAGGGCTGAAATATGACATCAAACGGGACAGACAGGTTGGGGTTTTAGAGCTAAACGGAGTGTCCCCCCGACTGCTCCGCAAAATTCCCAGGTCTATCGGTGAGGATAGATGAAAATAATGGACGAACAATCAGGAAAGCTATTTTTATAAGCACCCTGGACAAAAATTGAGTCCCCTTGCATGTTTAAGGTGGTAGTAACTTCAGGCTCCTGCAGATGGCGCTGCACGAGGATGACAGAGCTATAAAGTGATGGGATCCATAGATTGGGAAGAGGTGCTACAGTGCAGTGAATGTCTCATTCCATGTGTGGAAAATGGCTCCAGAGCAGATGTTAATGATTGGCTAAAAGGAGGGACTGACCAAGTGGGCATGGCCAAAGACCATAGTGTGAAGGAAGTAGCTGAATCTGCAGGTGTATGGAAGCGTACGGTCATACGGGTCTACCAGCAGTGGATACAATCCCAGCCTACAGGGAATTCTCCTCGGAATTGTGCCAGGGACGGCATCCACCAAATCTGGCCCAACCGTGCAACTGTTTGGTGCAGGAGTGTCTGAACACTGATGTGGCTCATGGAGGTATTAAACGCTAGTAGGTACGTTTCAGTGGGACGTCCCAGGGGACTCATTTTAGGTCCGGTGAGCTTATACTGAGTGTGGGAGACATGACGCGAAATTCATTCCCTCACTGAGGGAAACCAAAGGCTGTTTCTGGAGACTTTTTCAAAAGAAATTAAAAATGACATTGACAGTTGCAATGCTGTCTTGGCTTCGAGAAAGCCGGCGGTACATGCTAATGTTAGCATTTCAAATCTCAGACCATGAACACCATTCATCAAACAGTCACGGTGAAGCTGCCTCGGCTGCTGTGCTACAAAGAAACAGTTTGGTGAAAAATTCGTTTTTCCACTCAACTATTGCTTTAATGCTCAGATGGTTCCATGTTCCATGTTTGAGACTGAGAGTTTAGGCTGAGTAGAGGTTGAAGGGGGTTTGGCCCAGGAGGAATTCCCCAACGCCAATGAAGTAAACCACTTGGGCGATGCCGAAGAGCGGTGCAATGACCAGAGCCCGGCAGCCGGCACCCTTCATCAGCGCGGACGGACCTTCCTTACGAATGATCTTCCTGCAGGGAGAAGAGAAACGTAGAAGGGTTTTTATGGTTTTCTGCACTCGTTTTTTTTCTGATAGCTTATTGTTGGTCTTAAGTCCAAAGTCTCAGATGTTTTCGGATCAACGTCGCTTCTTACAATTCACAGATTTATGACGTATGTGTTGGGTATCCACTGTAAGCTCACCAGACCAAAAATAAATCGCCTGTGACTGAAACATACCTAACACTATGTAACACCTCCACCAGCACCCATAACAGCTGGGATTAGATCGGGCATGTACTGAACACATCAATGTTCAGACACTCTTCCATCAGAGAATTGGTCAGTTGGGTCAGATTTGGTGGAGGCCTTCCCTGGCACAATTCCGAGGAGAATTCCCTGTAGACTGGGATTGTATCCACTGCTGGTAGACCCGTATGACCGTACGCTTCCATACACCTGCAGATTCAGCTACTTCCTTCACTCTATGGTCTTTGGCCACGCCCACATGCAGTCCCTCCTTTTAGCCAATCATTAACATCTGCTCTGGAGCCATTTTCCACACATGGAACGAGACATTCCATGCACTGTAGCACCTCTTCCCAATCTATAGATCCTGTCACTCACACCCCGCAGGGATTTATAGCCCCATCATCCTCGTGCAGCGCCATCTGCAGGGGCCTGAAGTTACTACCACTTTAAAGGCGCAGGGTGACTTGTCCAGGGAGCTTACATAAATATGTTCAGTAATCACTTAACAAAATGTGTTAGGTCAACA
Organism: Prochilodus magdalenae; assembly: GCA_024036415.1. Classification (NCBI taxonomy): domain Eukaryota; kingdom Metazoa; phylum Chordata; class Actinopteri; order Characiformes; family Prochilodontidae; genus Prochilodus; species Prochilodus magdalenae. The sequence goes on along the minus strand of JAMWET010003944.1, from coordinate 76,728 downwards.
TTCCACTAAACAACCGAGGCACTACAGATAATAGGGCATGGTAACTTTAGTTCCCATGTGATACCACATAGGTCAACATAAAGACAGTACAGGTACATGAAGGAACGATCGCTGTACCTGACGCAGTCCACCACTCCACTGTACACTTCCTCATTGGCACTCTTGTTGAGTGACTGGAGCCTCGTCTTCACCACTAGAGGGCAGGAAAGGTAAGTCTTAGCCTTTTTCACCTACAGGATCACTGATATTAGTGAACTCTCACTATCGCGTGCACACTTACCATCACAGGGACTGACCGCCACGGCCGCCGTGCACCCGGCAGCGCAGCCTGAAGCGAAGGACCAGTAAAACGGAGCGTTCTCGGTTTCTGAAGGTTTACCCAGCTGGTTCAGGTGGGCAAACAACGGGAAATAGATGACAGAAAATGGGATATCCCTGGAAAACAAACAAACACACAAACAAACAAACAAACAAACACACAAACAGAGTTAACAACAGCCTCTAATACACACATACATCAGAAAACAACAACCATCTTAAAAACTGAAAAATATGGCATTACTATGCATATATTAGAATTATATGTGTGTGTATATATATATATATATATATGTATGTATGTATGTATTATCACGGTCCAAAGAAAAACAAGTATCTCCAAAACAGCAACTTCACAGGAGAGGCCAAAACCCTCATTCAATTTTAATGAAAGTCAATGGAACCAGACATCTTTCCAAGCACCTTTGGGCCATTTCTATTGGTCCATTCATCATGCAATTCTCACACAGTGTAAACAGCAGCTGCTGTTTTCAAATGATGCATAAAAGTCAAAATAGACAAAAATGGAGATACATGGTTTTCATTGGACAGCGATTATATATATATATAAACCCTTAAAATGAATAACCTGTTTTTGTTACAGAGCTCTGAATGCCATACAAGCAACATGAACGGCTGAGAGTGAACTGCTTTAGGCTGAATGAGTGTGGTTAAACTGCTGTACACTGAAAAGGCGGGGCTAAACTGCTGTAGGCAAAATGGGTGGAGTTAAACTGCTGTAGGCTGAATGGGTGAGCGAGACAGCTGTAGCCTGAATAGGAGGGGCTAAACTGCTGTAGGCTGAATGGGTGGGGCTAAACTGCTGTAGGCTGAATGGGTGGGGCGAGACTCCTGTAGGCTGAATGAGTGGGGCTAAATTGCTGTATCCTGAATGAGCAGGGTTAAACTGCTGAATGGGTACTGCTAACTGCTGCAGGCTGAATGGATGGGGGAAAACCGCTGTTACCTCAAGAGTGTGGCCCCAAGGCCCTTGTAGAGACCCTGGACGCCACGGGTCCTCAGCAGCTCTTGAGTGATCTGCATAGCTGAAACAGGGCGCATGTAGGAGCAGCTAAGGATGGTTCCACCGCCTCCTGTGGGCGAGGGCACCACAGCCAGGCTCCTCTGGGCCACTGCAAGGAACATAGGCACAGCTGAAGACCTTTCACCACGAAGAATGCACAGTCTGACTCTACAGCCTTCTAGCACCTCACGTTTAGCTGTCGGGTTCAGCCTTGTGGCCCCTGAAGTGTGGAACCCCAGTAAGACCCTCCAGGCCATTCTCCTTCTCTTTTGCGAACTATGATTATGGAATGTAACTGCTGTTGAGCTGAAACTGCATCACCACATGCCTCACCCAACATGATGAGTTCTAGATACTGATTTTATCAGAGCTTTGTGCTTACGGTTCTAGTCTAATTTGAAGCTTCATATTGTCGGATTAACCAAAACCCGTTCCAGCGTAATCTTATTAGAACCACTGTTCTGTTTCCTGGTTAGGCAACCAGGGTTCTTTCAGTGTGCAGTGTGCCTGTTCTCCCTGTGCTGGCGTGGGTTTCCTCCCACAATCCAAAGGTATGCAGTCAGGCGAGCTGGAGATGCTAATTAGCCCCCTAGGCTTGGGTTTGCCAGCGAAGGTCTGCATGTCTGCTCTTTGATGGCATTGTTATTACTGGTATCAGTAGAACTTAGAACTATTTGCCATTGAACCCATCCCCACACTACTGGTGAACCCACACACAAGAGGGCAGTGAGCGATGGGCAGCCCTATCCACAGTGCCTGGGGGGCAATCGGGGGTCACGTGCCTTGCTCAAGGGCACTTCAGTCATGTCCTATCGGCTCAGGGAATCAAACCGGCAACAAGGCTGGTCCCCTAACCTCCAGCCCAGGCGTAGGCTTGCGTACAGACAGCAGGGACATCTCCCTATCAATATTTTGCGATGGACAGAGCTGTCCCTGCCAATAAATGAACGAATGTTTGCGTTATCTTTGGAGTGATGCCGTATATGATGATTCCGAAGTGCATCCCAGAGCCTACTGTTTCAGGACACGACTTGCACAGCATACCTAACGGAATTTGGTCAATGCCAGCATGTTTCGTAGACATAGTGCCACCAAAATTGAGCTGTGGCATCAATAGCTTATTCACCACCCAAAGCAAAAGCAACAGCTAGCAAGCCAACTGGCCATTGGCCACATTGACTTCCAATGGAAACCTGCTAGCTGGCTAAAATGACCAATGTCTACTGGCTAATGTCTACTCATGTCTACTCATATCCCCATATTATTGGATGTGGAGGGTAATGGGGTGGGTTGTTGGGTCCCCATCAACATTGAGACCAAACCTAAGCCCATTGATTACCATTCAGCCACACAATCCTGGCTCTACACCATACAGGATCTGTTTCCTTCAGGCTTCTCCTCGTCTGTAATCCTGTCTCTTCTCTATTTCATGTTTTGCATATCAGTATATCAGTTTACATAAGTTCTGTTTCAAGCAAATGTGTTATCTCGTGTTTTGTAGACTAGTCAGTAGTTCCTTGTTCTGGTGACTCTAGTGTTACATCACGTTGTTCCTTGTTGTTATTGACTGAATTCCCCAAGTTGGATTGTTTTCTGCTTCCTCTTCGTGGTAAGTGCACTGAGTTTTGACTTTGCTAAATGTCACTCTTCTTCTATCTGCCCTAAGCACTACTGTAAGACATAATGCAAAATGCCATTTGTGGTTTCTTTAGAGAACCGCTTTTTATGAGATAAGTGGATAAGTGGATGTGAATGACCTTTTTAAATAACCTCCTGTTAGAACCCTTAAACTGCTGTGTGAATGTTCTTTAAACATCTAAAAGGTTCTTCACCTTCACAAATCTCTTAGGTGATTCTATAGTGGCACCATTTAACACAGTGTATAATAGCAGGCTGGTTTTGTGATTAGTTGTGCCTCACCTAGTCTCCCTGCATCTTGAAGCTGGATCTTAAGCATCTCCATGGGCGTGGTGATGATCACCTGACACACTCCCGCTCCACAGCCTGCCAGCATCTCCTTAAAGACACTTAATTTAGACCTGCAATGGGGAAAACACCCTCAGAACATCATTCATACATCAGTTATCACCTCAAGACCTACAATGCCTTAGGCCGTGAGCCTGGACATTTGTCATGATGGCCGCAGAGACTGACTAGGCCATAAGACTGGATACTTTTCGTTGTGGTGGTCGAGTTTATACGGCTGTGAAGCTGCCACTATAGAACATGAAAAAAGTGTCTGGGCCATAAACCTGGAGTGTGACTACTAATACCTGGGACTATATACTGTAAAAGTGGGGTTTGACTGGGCCACAATTCTGAGACTGTATACTGTAAAAGTGGGGTTTGACTGGGCCACAATTCTGAGACTGTATACTGTAAAAGTGGGGTTTGACTGGGCCACAAATTTGGGACTGTATACTGTAAAAGTGGGGTTTGACTGGGCCGCAAACATGGGACTGTATACTGTAAAAGTGGGGTTTGACTGGGCCGCAAACATGGGACTGTATACTGTGAAAGTGGGGTTTGACTGGGCCACAATTCTGAGACTGTATACTGTGAAAGTGGGGTTTGACTGGGCCACAATTCTGAGACTGTATACTGTGAAAGTGGGGTTTGACTGGGCCACAAATTTGGGACTGTATACTGTAAAAGTGGGGTTTGACTGGGCCACAATTCTGAGACTGTATACTGTAAAAGTGTGGTTTGACTGGGCCGCAAACATGGGACTATATACTGTAAAAGTGGGGTTTGACTGGGCTGCAATTCTGAGACTGTATACTGTGAAAGTGGGGTTTGACTGGGCCACAAATTTGGGACTGTATACTGTGAAAGTGGGGTTTGACTGGGCAAAAAACATGGGACTGTATACTGTAACAGTGGGGT
>JAMWET010003944.1:45000-67500 GCA_024036415.1 Prochilodus magdalenae | reverse complement strand
TTCAAAACAGCAGAACCAGACTTTAAACAGTAGAACCGAGCTAAAAACCAGGGAACTAGACTAGTAACGGCAGAACTGGGCTAAAACCAATGGACCCAGACTAAAAACAGTAGAACCGAGCTAAAAACCAGGGAACTAGACTAGTAACGGCAGAACTGGGCTAAAAGCAATGGACCCAGACTAAAAACAGTAGAACCGAGCTAAAAACCAGGGAACTAGACTAATAACAGCAGAACTGGGCTAACAGCAGTGGAACTGAACTGCAGCAGTCCTAATAAAACTGTCCTGTGGAACTGGGCTGAAACCAGTAAAACTGGACTACACCTGCAGAAATAAAAAAAACTTCAGAACCGTACCCAAACAGCAGAATCTGGCTAAAGCTGTTAGACCGTGGCTAAAACAGTAGAACAGACCTAGCGTCCTGTATCACTTTCCTGCCTACTTCCCTATGAATGGAGTCTCCATTCAAATCCTCCATTGTGCAAGACTGGGCTTAACTCCTATCTGGGGAACCAGCCCTGACTGTAAACTGTAGAACCGGACTACACTCAGCAGAACTGGACTACACTCAGCAGAACCGGACTGAAGGCCGTAGAGGAGGACTAAAGGAGAAGGGAGTAAGTAGACCGTGTCCGTACCTGATGGGCTGCTGAGCCATGGCGCTGCAGGCTGTCAGTGTGTCGGTGTGTGTCAGCGTGAGTGGGGGGGTGCAGTAGCAGTGTGAGTGAAACTGGAGTGGCTTTATATAACCACACACACCCTGCAACTCAGCTCCACCTCCAGTAACTCCCCCCTCGCTCTCTCCTGCTCACCCACACTGTAACTGTACACACACACAGTGTGAGAATGAGTTCTCTGCTGGCAGAATCAGTTTAGACTGTTCTAATACAGTGTGAATTAGTTAGCTTAGCTTTTAGCTACTCTTTGCTAATACAATATGTATGCTAATGGAGTCATCCATTTATTATTATTATTATTATTATTATTATTATTATTATTTGTGATTTTATTTATTTTTTTATTGTTTTTTTTTTCTTTTGATTTTTTAAACCATATTCTTAACCTGGACTAAAAACAAGTGAACTGGACTACAATAGTAGAACTGGACTAACAACAGTGGAATTAAACTACAGTGTAACTGCAGTACATACAGTAGAATCTTAATAACAACAGTAGATCTGGACTACCAAGAGTGGAACTAAACTACCAAGAGTGGAACTGAAGAGTGAACTACTGCAGAGCTGTGGAATTGTACTACAACCTGCAGGAACATGGCTAAAACAGTAGAATGGGTCTAGGAGCCTGTAGAATGAGTCCAGGAGCCTGTAGAATGGGTCTAGGAGCTTGTAGAATGGGTCCAGGAGCCTGTAGAATGGGTTTAGGAACATGTAGAATGGGTCTAGGAGCCTGTAGAATGGGTCCAGGAGCCTGTAGAGTGGGTTTAGGAATCTGTAGAATGGGTCTAGGAGCCTGTAGAATGGGTCTAGGAGCCTGTAGAATGGGTCCAGGAGCCTGTAGAATGGGTCTAGGAGCTTGTAGAATGGGTCCAGGAGCCTCTAGAATGGGTTTAGGAGCCTGTAGAATGGGTCTAGGAGCCTGTAGAATGGGTCTAGGAGCCTGTAGAATGGGTCTAGGAGCCTGTAGAATGGGTCTAGGAGCCTGTAGAATGGGTCTAGGAACATGTAGAATGGGTCTAGGAGCCTGTAGAGTGGGTCTAGGAGCCTGTAGAATGGGTCTAGGAGTCTGTAGAGTGGGTCTAGGAACCTGTGGAATTGGTCTAGGAGCCTGTAGAGTGGGTCTAGGAGCCTGTAGAATGGGTCTAGGAACCTGTAGAATGGGTCTAGGAGCCTGTAGAATGGGTCTAGGAGCCTGTAGAATGGGTCTAGGAGCCTGTAGAATGGGTTTAGGAGCCTGTAGAATGGGTCTAGGAGCCTGTAGAATGGGTTTAGGAGCCTGTAGAATGGGTCTAGGAGCCTGTAGAATGGGTTTAGGAGCCTGTAGAATGGGTTTAGGAGCCTGTAGAATGGGTCTAGGAGCCTGTAGCATGGGTCTAGGAGCCTGTAGAATGGGTCTAGGAGCCTGTAGAGTGGGTTTAGGAGCCTGTAGAATGGGTCTAGGAGCCTGTAGAATGGGTTTAGGAGCCTGTAGAATGAGTCCAGGAGCCTGTAGAATGGGTTTAGGAGCCTGAAGAATGGGTCTAGGAGCCTGTAGAATGGGTCTAGGAGCCGGTAGAGTGGGTCTAGGAGCCTGTAGAATGGGTCTAGGAGCCTGTAGAATGGGTCTAGGAGCCTGTAGAGTGGGTCTAGGAGCCTGTAGAATGGGTTTAGGAGCCTGTAGAATGAGTCCAGGAGCCTGTAGAATGGGTTTAGGAGCCTGTAGAATGGGTCTAGGAGCCTGTAGAATGGGTCTAGGAGCCTGTAGAATGGGTCTAGGAGCCTGTAGAATGGGTCTAGGAGCCTGTAGAATGGGTCTAGGAGCCTGTAGAATGGGTCCAGGAGCCTGTAGAATGGGTCTAGGAGCCTGTAGAATGGGTCTAGGAGCCTGTAGAATGGGTCTAGGAGCCTGTAGAGTGGGTCTAGGAGCCTGTAGAATGGGTCTAGGAGCCTGTAGAATGGGTCTAGGAGCCTGTAGAATGGGTCTAGGAGCCTGTAGAATGGGTTTAGGAGCCTGTAGAATGGGTCTAGGAGCCTGTAGAATGGGTCTAGGAGCCTGTAGAATGGGTCTAGGAGCCTGTAGAATGGGTCTAGGAGCCTGTAGAATGGGTTTAGGAGCCTGTAGAATGGGCCTATGTGCCTGTAGAATGGGTTTAGGAGCCTGTAGAATGGGCCTATGAGCCTGTAGAATGGGTCTAGGAGCCGGTAGAGTGGGTCTAGGAGCCGGTAGAGTGGGTCTAGGAGCCTGATAATTCGGCACTTCGGACAGAAAACTGGTAAGTTGGTAAGTTCCACGGCAGTCTAACAAAACTACACTGACATGCCCAACAGGTTCTAGATATTACACTGGGCAGGTATCTATATATGTATATTTGAGCAGTTCTATAATGCACAGCTGTAAACAAACCTAATTCTGGACTGTAAAAAGTAAGCAGGTACTCTTACCGCTCCGGTTCTACTGGGTTCTTCGTACTTTGTGTTTACTAAATATAACTAACCCCGGAGGAGCTTCGGCTTTGGTGAAAAATGCGTGCGTGTTTGTATTTATGATCTAGGTCCTCCAGATAATTCTGTTTATTCTATATAGTTATTTTAAGATTATCAGTTTAACATCTTGTTCTCACATGATGTTACACAACGCTGCTGTCAGAGGAGAACCTCAGATCTCCAACAGGGCAACTTTACAAGTGAAGGAAAAAACCTACTGGACTTCTAGCATCAATGGAATCAGAATTTACCCTCTGAAAAATGAAATACAAAAAATGGAGATACAAGGTTTTATCCCAAGAACCGTGATATAAGCACTATATATTATTATTATTATTATTATTATTATTATTAATAATAATAATAATAATAATAATAATAATAATAATAATAATAATAATAATGGCCATTATTACTATTAGAACATACCGATATAGGGTTTATTACGCTTCTGTGACACAATTCGAATGTACATGAAATTCTTGTTAGCATAATTAGATGTGGAACATTCTGTGGAGCTGGAACCTCATACTTACTGAGTTGGTATCTAGAACCTGTTGGGCACTTCAGCATAGTTTAGATATGTCTTGGTAGCATCATCAAATCTACAATAATGATACAATACTTTGAGGTTTGCATCTCACAGTTACCTGGTTAATATCTAGAACGTAAAAGAGAGTTACTGCACGTTCTTTATGTCCTTTAGAGAGAACATACATACATTTCCATGTTCAGCTAAGCTTCATATTAGTATCACTGCAAACACACAAAACAAAGAATGAGTTCCTGCAATGTCTGTTAGCTACATGCTAGAAATGCTATATATGCTACACTGTTTTTAAACTGATTCTATTTGGAGGAGGCTAGCTTGTTAGCAGGCTAGTCTGCTCAGTAAGATGTTCGAAGTGTGCTCTTTGTTTAATTCTACACCCTCCTTAACTGGGCTGTATACTGTTGTTGTATGCTAACTTTAGCTTAGCTAAATGCTAACAGGCTAACAGTTGCTACAGAGAAAAGAATATATCCTGTGTGATCCTATTCCAGTGAAAACCATGTAGCTCCCATTTGGTCGATTTTTAGTTTTGGGCGTCATTTGATCACACGAGCTGCTCTTTACACTGGGTGGACGTTTCATGATGAATGGATTACCAATAATATCAAACACTTGCTTGGAAAAAAAATCTGGTTTCATTGACTTCCATTCAAATTGTATAAATAATGTAAAGTTGCCATTTTATATATATACATATATATATAAATATTACATATTATATATATATATATATATATATATATATATTAATGTGTGTGTGTGTGTGTGTGTGTGTGTGTGTATATATATATATATATATATATATATATATATATATATATATATATATATGCTATATGATGTGGATATATGTGATATATATATACGTGTGTATATATATATATATATATATATATATATATATATTAATGTGTGCGTGTGTGTGTATATATATATATATATATTCATTTTTTTAGCTATAGGCTATATAAATGTATATATTAATTATTAGCTTTTTATAAATATATATTTATATAACATATACTCATATAGCATATAGCACATAGTATATAGGTGTTGTGTAATTGAATGAATTTAGTCTGTGCACTCAATTCACTGCACTACAAATTTCAAAATAAAAGTCTCTGGTTTCATAGAGAAGAAGGGAGGTGGAAGGACAATCTCTGGAAGAACGAGTGTATATATAAACTGATTAAGAGCCCTGTGCACCATCTGATTCAAATTCTGTTCATCGGCCAATTATCAAACCACCATTAATTATAGAATATTAGGTTAATTTTAATTAGCAGGATATTTCATTTACATATTGAGGCTGTGGAAACCTTCACCCGCCCTCCGATGAGCAGTGTTAAGTGTATGACATATTGATTGTTATAATGGTCCATCCACTTTGTCTGATCGGACACTCCGAGCTGCTCTGTGTCTCTACAGACGATGGAGCATTAGGTGCTGTGTGTATATAATAATCAGCATCTCCACAATATTTCATCTCTAAACATGCAGGACGAAGGAGAGGTGTAGTCATGTGGTTCATGGAAAGAGCACAGGACTCATCTGACATGATTATGGTTATTATTTTATCGTTTTATTTTGTCAAATCACATAATCAGAAACAGCAGTTATAATTCTAAACAGTGCCAGCTATTCTAGATGTGCATAAATAAACCCAGTAGACTAGAAAGCAAAAATATATTAGTACTAATATTAATACTAATAATAGCAGAACATACAACAGACTAATAATAATAATAGTAATAATTATTATTAATAATTAATAGTAATAATAGACAACAGAAAGCACTACCACCACCACCACCACTGCTACTACTACTACATAATCAGCAGTATTATTATTATTATTATTACCATCATTATTATTATTATTATCATTATCATTGTCATTGTCATTGTCATTGTCATTATTATTATTGTGTATTATTATATATGATCTTATACACTTCTACTACTACTACTAATACTACTACTACTAATAATAGTGCTTCAATAATAATAATAATAATAATAATAATAATAATAACAGTAGTTGTAGTATATGTTACTATTATTATTATCATTATTATTATTACTGAAGAACTATTATTATTAGTAGTAGTGGACATGTATATGATAATATATAATATAATAATACACAATAGTACCAATAATAGTGCTTCAATAATAATAATAATAATAATAATAATAACAGCAACAACAACAGTAGTTGTAGTCTATTACTACTACTATTATTATTATTATTATTATTATTATTACATTTAATACAATATACTGCTACTTTTTTTTACTTTTTTTATTTTATTACTACTAATACTAGTAATAATAATAAACAATATAATATACTACTCCTTCTAATGATAACAATAATAATAATAACGACCAACAATATACTATCACTAATTACAATAATAATAATAATAATAATAGACAATAATGCACTATAACTACTAGTTCGACTACTACTAATAATAATAACAACAGACAATATAACATTATACTATTAGCACTAATAATAGACCGGGTAATACACCACCACTACAGTCACATCACACACTGTATATGATGCTGCATCAGAGAGGAGCAGTGGCCCATCCTGAGTGTATATGAACGGTTAGTGTAAAGAATGTGTAAGTGAGAAACGATAAGGAAGGAATGAAGAAGGCCCAGAGAGACTCCTCCGCTCTGTGACTCTAGATGGGCCGGGTATCGACCAGAGGCTCCTCAGTGTGTTACACGTGCTCTGTTCCTGACGCTGGCTGGTCTGCAGGTGGTCTGCGGGAGGCTGCGGGGGGCTGTGCGGACACACTCGTTGTGGACAGTGTTGCATTTGTTGCAGTAGCAGCGGCGGGCCACAGGATAAACAAACAGCGGGTCCACGTGGGCGGGGCATCCGGGCATTTCGGCCGACTGGTAGAAAACCGACCGATACACACACACCCTCTGGACCAGGAACGCTCTCCCCACGAAGCCTCGCAGGTTCGAACCCTGACAGACACACACACAAAGACAGTGCGCATGCGCGGCTCCTAGATGATCAGGAACACTAACAGACTGTACTGTATTACACATTCTATAACACATTAATAACAGCCTGGCTACGGAGTTTACACACCCGTGTACATATTCACACTCAGTGCTGCGCTAATCAGGGAGGTGTGTCCACATACGGGTATCACATACTCAGGCTCATTGCTGCAGCCGGCCTGGCTGGGTTGTTCCTAGGCTGTAAGGGTGTAGAGGCTGATCAGCAGCAGGCTGGAGCTCCTCCAGCTAGACTGTAAGAGGCTGTAGGCTGAAATTCTAGATTTGAATTGCCTAATGAAAAATGTATTTTAATTTATTACATGCTAATATCATTAGCCATATATATATATATATATATGCAGTGCAGGTATCCTCAGATATGTACCTACAGTCACAGAATAATTCAATGGGCTGGAACTTGTGTTTGATATTCAGTTTGATTTTCTATTAATTATGAGAAATTATATTTGTATCACATATTCATATTGGCCATATTTGCCAGTTTTGATTAATAGACCAAAAGAAATAATCCCAACAATTTAGGATACATTGACTTACCGATATATATATATATATATGAAAAATGTCAAATATGGAAATATATATAGACAGCAGTAGTATATATATACAGAATAGTAGAAATAGTCTGGTTCCATGAACTTTAAAGTAAAATATTTTTTCCCCTGTAAATTAAATATGAGGTTGTTTATATTTAAAATAGAAATATGGAAATAAATAAATTTATTGTTGTTATATATTTTGTTAAGACGACAGTACTATATAACAAATATATATATATTGCATATGTTATGTTATATGTATATTTGTTATATATATATATATGTATGTGTGTGTGTGTGTGTGAACAACCTCTCCATACATATATATATATATACACACACACATACATATATGTATATATATAAATATATATCGTCGCTGTCCAAAGAAAAGCAGGTAGATTTACAGGAGAATAGAAGTCAATGAAACCAGACGTCTTTCCAAGCAGTTCTGGGTCATTTCTGTCGGTCCATTCTTCATAAAATCTCCACAACAAAAATGGAGATACAAGTTTTTTCTTTGGACAGCAACTATATATATATATACATATATATATATACATATACATGTATACAGAGAGAGAGAGAGAGAGAGAGAGAGAGACAGATATAGATATATACACACACACACACACATAGCATCTCCTTCTGGTGTCTGGCAGACAGTCTATAATGTCCTTTCTTAGTTATTTATGATATGATAAATATATATAGGATTTTGTCCTGTAAAGATGATAATTTGATAATACAATATTAAATTACTGCCCAGATAAAACCGACTGACTTCCATAACAATAAAAACTAAACGGACCCAGAGGTCACTGACTAATCAGGGCTATCCAGCTTCAGAACAATTTCATATTAATACCCAGCCTCATCACAAACAGACACATTCATATACAGACAGCTTTATCCAAAATGACCGTGTGCTGAACGCCACGGCTCCCCGTGGAGGTCGAGCCTCCATATCAGATTGTGTATTGTTGTTGTACAGCAGTGTGCGGTATCTCTGGTGTCTGTTATAGAGCGCATTGTTTATTATTGTTTATGGTTTTTAATATTCCTGTTACTTGTTTATGGTTGAGTTCTGGGTTTTGTCAGCACCAGCTGAAAATCAGCCAGGTAAGTAAACTGTGTGAGCGTTTACCTGATACTAAGTCACATAAATAAAATAGACATGCATGAATAAACAATAAGCTACATATGGAGATTATTATTAGATGCTGTTGTTGTTGTTGTTGTTGTTGTTGTTGTTTACCTTTGAGAAGCACATCCCGCTGCAGATGGTGGTGTTGATAGCCATGCAGCGACCACACTCCTGCTTCTCCACGTGCAGAGTGAAGTTCCTCAGGGAGCATCCCAGCAGAACTCCGGCGGCTGATAGGAGCCACAGAACACGAGAGAGCCGGAGCACAGCGAAGCCCATAGCTCAAGACCTTGAAATGGCCAGCGCTGGAGGTCCTAGACGCAGCTGAAGCTCCTCAGAGGCCCCTCACACCAGGGATGGGAGCTGGAGCGTTCGGGAGTGGTGGTGAAAGGTTGGTGCATGAAGTTCTTCTCCTCTGTCGTGGCGCGTCGGAGCAGTCCATCCGGCGGCTTTTATAACGTAACTGATCCCAAACCATCCGCACTTTCTTATCTCCTCCGAACGACGAGGGGTGGGGTGGGGTGTTGGGTGGTGTTCACGTTATTCCGTCCATTGTAAGCAGCCACCTGTGGTGACTGTAGTGTGGACACAGGTAATACAAGGATGGCCAGGGAGTGATGCTAAAGGGCTCTTTAGTTTATTAATTATTATTATTATTAATATTATTATTATTATTATTATTATTATTATTATTATTATTATTATTATTATTATTATTATTATTATTATTATTATTATTATTATTATTATTGTAATTATTATTATTATTATTATTATTATTATTATTATTATTATTGTAATTATTATTATTATTATTTTTATTATTATTGTTATTGTTATTGTTGTTAATATTATTATTATTATTATTATTATTATTATTATTATAATTATTATTATTATTATTATTATTATTATTATTATTATTATTATTATTGTGGGGGTCCTGACATGAGAGCTGAGACAGGTTGGCCTGCCTTAATCCCACCTAACACCACTCCGACCCACAGTGGCACCAGGAGCGCGCTTCCAGACCCCAGCCACCACAATCACATTAGTGCAGGTCACTGCTCCAGCACACCCAGCATCCCAGGAACTACACCACCATTTCAGGTGGATGAAAGTGACGTCAGTCAAGGAGGCCCGTATGACTCCACAACACCCCCACGCTTTACGAGGTCAGGTATAAACGGTCTCACAGTTTTTCTGAGTTTTTGATATGAACTGCCTATGGCACTTCAGCTCCACCCATTCAGGCTACAGAGGTTTAACTCCACCTGTTTAACCTACAGCAGTTTAGCTTCACCCATTTAGCCCACTTCAGTTTAGCTTCACCCAGTTGGCCTACAGAAGATTAGCTTAACCCATTTGGCCTACAGAGGTTTAGCTCCACCCATTTGGTCTACAACAGTTCAGCTCCACCTATTAGGCCTACAGCAGGTTAGCTTCACCCATTCAGGCTACAGAGGTTTAGCTCCACCTATTAGGCCTACAGCAGTTTAGCTTCACCTATTTGGTCTACAGCAGTTCAGACCCACCCATTTAGTTTGGGTCCAACTGTTCATCTTACAGAGATTTAGCCCCACCCATTTAGCCTACAACAGTTCAGCCCCACACATTCAGCCTACAACAGTTCAGCCCCATCTTTTCAGCCTACAGCAGTTTTTAGCTCCACTCATTCTGGCTACAGACGTTTAGCTCCACCCATTTGGCCTACAGCAATTTAGCGTTCACCCATTCAGCCTACAGCAGTTTAGCTCCACCCATTCGGGCTACAGAAGTTTAGCTCCATCCATTTGGCCCACCGCAGTTTAGCTTCACCCATTTGGTCTAAAACACCTTAGCTCCATCTATTTGGCATACAGTTTAGCTTCTCCCATTCAGGCTACAGAAGTTTGGCTTCACCCTTTCAGCCTACAGCAGTTTAGCTCGGCCTACTAACTCTCACTCCTCTATGTGTCTAATCCACAGTCATACTGACCCTCACTCCTCTATCTGTCTAATCCACAGTCGTACTGACCCTCACTCCTCTATGTGTCTAATCTAAAGGCGTACTGACCCTCACTCCTCTATGTGTCTAATGCACAGTCATACTGACATCACTCGTCCATTTGTCTAATCTACAGTCACTCTGACCCTCACTTGTCAATGTGTCTAATCTACAGCCATATTGACCCTCACTCCTCTATGTGTCTAATACCCAGTCATACTGACCTCACTCGTCTATTTGTCTAATCTACAGTCACTCTGACCCTCACTCCTCTATGTGTCTAATCCACAGTCATACTGACCCTCACTCCTCTATGTGTCTAATCCAGTCGTACTGACCCTCACTCCTCTATGTGTCTAATCCACAGTCGTACTGACCCTCACTCCTCTATGTGTCTAATCCACAGTCAAACTGACCCTCACTCCTCTATGTGTCTAATCTAAAGGCGTACTGACCCTCACTCCTCTATTTGTCTAATGCACAGTCATACTGACATCACTCGTCCATTTGTCTAATCTACAGTCACTCTGACCCTCACTTGTTTATGTGTCTAATCTACAGCCATATTGACCCTCACTCCTCTATGTGCTTAATCAACAGTCATACTGACCCTCACTCCTCTATGTGTCTAATACACAGTCATATTGACCCTCACTCCTCTATGTGTCTAATCCACAGTCATACTGACCCTCACTCCTCTATGTGTCTAATCCACAGTCATACTGACCCTCACTCCTCTATGTGTCTAATCCACAGTCGTACTGACCCTCACTCCTCTATGTGTCTAATCCACAGTCGTACTGACCCTCACTCCTCTATGTGTCTAATCCACAGTCGTACTGACCCTCACTCCTCTATGTGTCTAATCCAGTCGTACTGACCCTCACTCCTCTATGTGTCTAATCCACAGTCGTACTGACCCTCACTCCTCTATGTGTCTAATCCACAGTTGTACTGACCCTCACTCCTCTATGTGTCTAATCCACAGTCGTACTGACCCTCACTCCTCTATGTGTCTAATCCACAGTCGTACTGACCCTCACTCCTCTATGTGTCTAATCCAGTCGTACTGACCATCACTCCTCTATGTGTCTAATCCACGGTCGTACTGACCCTCATTCCTCTATGTGTCTAATCCACAGTCAAACTGACTCTCACTCCTCTATTTGTCTAATGCACAGACATACTGACATCACTCGTCCATTTGTCTAATCTACAGTCACTCTGACCCTCACTTGTTTATGTGTCTAATCTACAGCCATATTGACCCTCACTCCTCTATGTGCCTAATCAACAGTCATACTGACCCTCACTCCTCTATGTGCCTAATCAACAGTCATACTGACCCTCACTCCTCTATGTGTCTAATCTACAGTCACTCTGACCCTCACTTGTTTATGTGTCTAATCTACAGCCATATTGACCCTCACTCCTCTATGTGTCTAATCTACAGTTGTACTGACCCTCACTTGTCTTTGTGTCTAATCTACAGTCATACTGACCCTCACTCTTATATGTGTCTAATCTACCATTATTCTCACTTCTCTATTGAAGTGTTCCGTGATTTATACAGTAGCTGCGGCGCCTACCAAGAGTCTTTGCATGTCCGTGTGTGTCAGTACCGCTATCGTAGTTTCATAATTGCTAAGGAAAACTCTTTAAGGTTCCACATCCATCGCAGTTTTTTCCAGATGGTACACTCCAAGTCAAGAACCTTTCAGGGGCAAATAAGGGTTCTTTGCACAATCCTATAAAAGAACCTCTTTCTGATCCATTCAGTAGATGGTTCTATTAGGAACCTTGTTCCTGGAGAAACGTAATTTCACTCTACTTTGTACTTTTATACGGATGGAATGACAATAAAAGCCTCTTGACCCGACTTGAATCCGTTTCCACCAACATGGAATGGGTTTCGTTCTGGTTTGTACACCCAAGTTTCAACCATTCGGCACATTTGCACCAAAAATGAACGAGTGCAGAACCTGGAAAAGTTCGTTCCCAGCCGGAGCCAAAGAATAGTAGGTTCCTCAACACAAACTGTGATGACATCCATGGATGGGTCAGTTGATATGGACACAGAAGGCAACAATAGCAACAGACAGTGGTCTGCTGGAGAACCTCTTCTACAAACATCTGGAATAACGCTCGCAGGTACTCTATACGCGCCGCCATCTTGGTACGACTGTTTACTACCGCTGTGCAGAGCGCTCTGTTAACGTTCATGTTGTATCCTCTGACGTTCCTTGGTTCCAATAAAAACTGGTGTAAACACAGGTGGGTTCCCGGAATAGTACTAGGTTCTAGGAGGCCTGAACAGAACCAGTTGAAGATCTAGGGTTCTTTTTGGCCAGGGCTATTTGAGGGACCTGTTTGAGTGTCAGTTCCTTACGTTCTGTAAGTCGCTCTAAATATTACCGTCTGTTGAATAAATAAACGAGTTCATTCCGTGGTTCCCACAGACTATGCTGGAAGATGGCTCCGTCACTCCTGGTCACTCCATTTGCTACGTTCTAATCAGAGTGGCATCAGGAGGAGTCTGGGGTTAGGGTTGGGTTACACTGAGGCGATCGCTGACTGATGGAGATACTGGACAGTGAAGCGATCTGACATGAGCAACACGTTGGTCAGTTACACTACTGCAACTCGCCAGCAGGTTCAGCTGCACACGTTGAGAGAGCGTGGTAGCCGGGGGGCATGAAACCTGACCTGGAGAGCATGGTTTAGAGAAAGTAGGTCAGGGGGAAATGTGACCTGCTGCTTTTTTATGGCCAGCTTCTCTAATGGCCGTGCCGTCTAAATACACGGACAGATCGCTCAGACAATCAGGCGGGAACACTAGGCGGATACTTGCTCCGGTCACAGGTCAACGGATGACCTTAGATGCTTTTGTTGAACCAGATTTTTTGTCTAGATGAATTTAAAATCCAAATATAAGATCTAGCAGCATCGGCTTTGAGTAAGACGCATAGGCGGCCATGATTCTTCAGATAGGTGTGCTCTTTATTAGACATATGCCAGTCACCGCCTTTACCCCACCAGTGACCAACCATGGCCCGACACAAGACCCCAACGATAACCCCACATCCTGAACACACGTACTCATAACTTAAACTTACAGACACGGTCACTAAACAACCTAGAGGGTCCCTACGGTGGAAGGCTTGCGCGCCTACCATGCGCTTTGGTGTGGGGCCCCCTCTTCAAAGGTCAGTCAGCCCCCGGTAACCCACCAGCTCAAGCCAAGTCCTTGGGTGTTCAATACATTCCCAGCAAGCCTTGATTCATGGAGCATCCATTCCCCAAAGGCAAGCTCTCCCAGTCCTCCTCCAGGTGCACACCCATTCTGTGCCTCACCGAGAGGCCATACTGTAGGAGTCCCATGCAGCTACGGGTGACAGCAACAACAGCAGGGCTCGGCCCGGCCCTTTGACTCTCACCACCGACTCGGCACAGTCATTTAGGCTGGCACTGCCGCCAAGCCTCCTGCACCTGCCCTAATGCTGGGCCTCCCTGCGCCGGCTCTGGCCTCCAGCCTAATCTATACACGCCACCATCTTGTTACTACTGTTTACGGCCGCTGTGCAGCGCCCTCTGTCGACGTTGGTGATTCATCCTTTGATGTTCCTTGGTGCGAATGCTGACTGGTTCACTGAATAGCACCAAGGTTCTCGGAATGCTGAACGGAACCAGGGTTTTGGGAAAAGGCCTGCTTGAAGAACTTTCTTGTCTGCGTGCCAGCTCTGCTTCAGACTAGTGGATGTAAGTGGATGGATATAATACACTCTCTGGACAAAAGTATAGGGACACACCTCTTAATCATTAAACAATTTCGGGGCCTTTAAAAACAATGCTCTTCGGGAAACTACACCCACGGACGCCCCTGGTACAGGCTTAGCCCCCCTCTAACCTCTAGTGACGCCTATGCCGTATCTCAATCAGTCGTTGGCAGAAGAAAACTGGGTCAGGTATGAAACACCACTCTCCACTGTGACTCTTCTCCTCGGAAGAGCACAGAAAATCCTGATATCCGACACAACCGTCTCATTTCATTTCCTCTGAGCAGGGTTGTCTTAGCTACGCGGAAAAATAAACCCACCCACAGCCCCAATCAGACCGCAATTAACTTCGAACAGGTAAACACGGTTTTCATGACTCATACGGCACAAATAACCTACATTATCAGATCTGTGGACGAAAGCCCAAACCCAAATAATGAGCCGTCACTGAACGGAGACCCAAAACAGGAAACCTGTTTACCTGGTCCACCCATGTCCCTTTCCCAGACCATTAAGTCCCGTTCTCCATTTTTCAGATGTTTGTGAGAAGATTAAATTAGATGAGTAAAAGCTACTGAAAGAATGGGACTTCTAACAACCACCTGGAAGACCTCTTAGTTCCACCAACACTGTCCCCATCAGATAAACAGCACTGTTATCTTTAAGCCAGAGGAGAACTCCAAGCTCCACACCTGCTTCAGACCTGAGAACATCCACAGGTGCCTCTGTCCATCCTTCCACTGTGGAAAGACACCTCAACACTATGGAGGTCTGAAAGGAGGTGTAGCTGTTCAAGAAGCTCCGCACTGAGAAAAGGAGACCCACGCACCAACAAAGAAGCTGCTGGTGTTCTCAGAACAATGGACCGACCTCACCACAGTCCAGAACCCCAACACCCTGGAACATGTCTGGGGTTATTTGGATGGGGCAGAAGGAGCAGAAAGTGCAAAACCAGCTTCTGCGACCGAAGTTTGGAGATGCCAGACGTCTCAGCACAGAGCTGTAGAGGTTCCTAATGGTGTCCTGTGATAATCCATCCCATGCAGCTTGAACATCCTCACACAGTTCCTGCAGATGGTGCGGTAGGGGTGGAGGTGGAGAGACACCAGGTCTTCTGGACGTGTGACAACACACCGTTCATCTTGGTGCTGACCACGGTGCCTCCACACACGGATTCGTTGGTCGTCTCCACCGAGACTAAAGCGGGACTCGTCACTGAAGATGACCCACTGCCATTCTGAGTCACTCCATGACAGTCTGGTACGACACCACTGCAGTCTTTGGTGACGGTGACGTGGTGTTAAGGACAGTCGTGGTAACGGTCTGTGTGGATGTAGTCCTGCGTGGTGCAGCCGTCTGCCAATGGTGCTGCACTAACAGGATGACTCGTGGAGGACACCACTGCTCGCTGGATGTCCACAACTGTGGCTGTTGGGTCGGTCAGGTACGGTGATAAGGCCCGTCCTCGCTTACGTCACATGCACAGCGGAGTTTCATTCCTGTTGATTAATTCATTCTGGGTGTAACTGTTTTGTGACACTGAGTGTTTATATTTATTATATTATTTTACAATATACAAGATGTTAAAACGTTACACCAATAAAATGGACATGAATCGTTTTGTTGTGTCTTGTTGTTACAACGCCAACGTGATGGAAACAACACAACGAGCTCAAAAACCAAACCTGCACATCAGAAAACGAGTTTATTCAAGTAAGGAAGGGATTTTAAAGGCAAAGAAAATGGCTCCAGCTTTGAGAGGTAAAGGGGAGGCTACCAGGGGAGGGGCGGAGCCAAAGTCTTATAGGTCCCCAGCAGGTGCCTCCAATCAGGAAGCAACGGTCACGCCGACAAGTGAAGAAAAAGAACACCAGGCGTTACAATGGCCCTTCTTGGCGTTCGGGTGGCTGACCTTTAACCCCGGTATTACTGGGACTTGTGAAATGGTGGTAAAGTCCTACCGCCTTAGTTCAGACCTGTTGGTGCGGCCTGTCCAGAGGTAAAGACTCCTTCCCCCCCGAGTATCAATCGTGTCCCACTAATGTTTACTCCTGGGCTAATGACTTTGCTAAGTAACATCCTTACACCGTCCTGACTACGTCCTGACTACGCCCTGCCTGTTCTTGTCCGTTAACTCTTTCAGAAGGTTTATAGGAGTTCCCCTGTGTGATTTATGTTTGTCAGATTTGGCCTGGGCCTTCTTTCTCACGAAGAGGCCTCCTGTCCTCTTTCAGTTCCACTGTGTCTGACACAGCTGCCCTTAACTTGACCTATGACAGTGGTCAACAGCTTCCTCAGTTAGTCCAGCTTTAGTCACTCAGGCTGTGTGCACGAGGAGAAAGAAAAACACTACTGCACCAATCAGAATCTGGGAAATCACCATACCATATTCACAGCTGTGCATGAAAACATAAACCACTAGCACACAGTGGAATTCATCTACCCCATTAAACCTATTCCTGAAGTCCATAGGCAAGTTGAGTGGTGGGCAGCCCTGTCAGTCCAGGGAGTCGTCGGGGGTTAGGTGTACATCGGTCGTGTCCTGTTGCTTCAGGGGATTGAACCAGCAATCTTCTGTGCACAAGGCTGATTTCCTAACCTCCAGCCCACGACTGTCCGAAAAAGATTGGTCTGATCAGCAGCCGGTTGGTCTTAACCACCCCTAGTGAGCAGGTGAGGTGTGCAGTATAGTAATATGCTATTGCTAGGCAACCCGGTAAAAAGTGACGCACCATCATAAGAGTGAACTCGAGCTAAGCCCTAAGGAAACCCACTTTGTGAGAATTGAGCCTGCAGTTCATTGACTGGTCTGCAGAAAACATCTGATTCAGTAACGTCTTACAAGGTGCGATATCACCTTTAGAGGGCAGCAGTGAGTGATGTTTGTTTACTTGAGCTCAAGCTGTATGGTCGCGGTAGATGCTAATGTTCTTTGTGGCGCCGTTATATTTATTTCACTCTCCCTGGTGAGGATAAAGTCATTCGGTGCTTACCCCATGACATACATCGCCACTAAGGGCCCAAGGATGGGAGTGGCCATGGAGAGTTACCACCAATGTACTAGCTAGCTAAGGTTCTTAGCATTGCCCCACTAATCCAGTACTGATACATACAGCTCCAGTTTCTTCTTAAATCAGCATCTCCACATGTACAGCAGGTTCTCAGTGAGGAACCGAAGGTCGGGTTCTAGCTTGACTGGCAGATACAGTGAGCGTCTGGTTCATAAGAACAAGGTCCAGCAGCAAACACACAGGACAACACAGCTACAGACTGGCAGAGGGCCAAACCCACTCTCTACTGACCGTGATGAGCGCCACCTCATTCCAATGTCCCTTACCCACCGTAAGATGACCTCAAGTGACCTACAGAGAGACTGGCGAGCGGTGGCTGGGGTGAGATGCTCAACCAGCATGGTTCATTTTGAGGTGGTCTCTTAACATTTGTGAGTTCCTGGTTAGGTGTTAGTGCCCCCTACTGGAACCATTTCACGTTACTTGTGCTTCTACAGTGCCGCCAGCTTCGAAGGTCTGTGTGCCAGCCTGGGCCACTATAGCACGAGTTGTCCTTCAAACTGCAGGGGACGTTTCGTTCTTTTTCGCTTTAGCGGTCCAGATTTGGATGTTTCCTATGATGACCCAGTCCGTCTGACCTGCAGTGACTCTAATTCGTAAGCAGAGGACTGGTTTGTTTTGCGTGTTCTGGACATTCAGCAGCTCGAACTGTCCCGCCTGCAAGGGTCCCAGAACACGAGTTCTTGAGCACTCCACTCCGGCTTCTGTCTTCTGTATCGCCTCTCCTACCTCCACATCAGCAGAGCCCAGCAAGTCCTTCCCATCTAACCCTGTGTTTACCAGGACATGGGAGAGGAGCACTGGTTCATGAAAGGCTATGAGGAAGTAGTTCCCTTCCTTGATTGGAGACTTCCCCCAGAAGTGCCCCGTTCCTTGGATGTAAGCTTCTTCTGGACTATGTTTCTTAAAAACTTCAATGTCCGTGTGAACATCTGCCGGTGGGTTGTCGGCAGGTTCCTGGTAGAAGTCATCGTCCTTCAGATGATTGTGCGTACCCTGGAAGGACGAGTAGGTTCCCATGTGCTGGAAGAGGGATGGGCGGAAGCGGATGACCTTGTCCTGCATGAGCAAAGTGCGGAAGTGGGTCAAAAGGAAGTCGCAAGGCATCTCCTGGTAGAAGAGGTAAAGGAATTGCGCTAGCCTCTGAAGATCGCTGGAGTGATAGAGTTTCCCAATGTATCCCAGCTTGGAAAACTCAAGGGTCACCCATGGCGAGGATCCTTGCGTCTTGAGGTGGCCACGAATGGCAGTCAGGAAGCCCTTTGAGCAGCCCACGTCGTCCTCCAACATGAGGTAATATTGGGAAAGGCCAGCACTGAAGTCAACCAAGAAGGCGTAGTCCACGTTCTGCTTGGAGCGGAAGGTCACTCGGTCCGGAGCGTCGTTAAAGTTCCTCTTCAGCCCCTCAAGAGGGGGATAAAGTTCCTGGTCAGCGTGGATGACCAGCAGCTGCCCTTGGCTCAGCTGGGTGAGGAATTTCTTCTTAATGCTGTCCAAGGTGTCCTGGACCCAGCCCAGGTTGAACTCCGCCAGGAGGACCACAACCACCATCTGGGACAACTCCTCCTCTGAGGACTGGCTGAAGATGGAATCCAGGGTGCTCAGGAGGTAACTCTCCTTCTTCCTCTTTACAGACGAGAGACCCACAGTCAGGTATCCTAGAGGACAACCAAAACAAGTCAGTACAGATGCATGATGGGATTTTATAAAAGCTTTTAGAGGCATATGGTGTTTTAGATGTGTCTCAGACGGCTGGTGGTTGGTGTGGCTCAGATAACACCACTACCGGCCAAGGAGCCACCACCACGTGTGGGTAGGGTTGCCACCCGTCCCACTCATAAACAACCCCCCAATAAGACCAACCACCCACCAATAAGAGTCTTTGGGCAAGACTCCCAACACTACACTGGCCCACCTGTAATCTGATTAACCTTGTAAGTCACTCTGGATAAGAGCGTCAGCTAAATGCCATAAATGTATATGTATCTATGGAAGTTAGCGTGCTAACCAGCTAGCCCAGCCCTCGTAATACCACTTTGTACCTGAAGAGGCGATAGTGAGTTACTCTTGAGTGGAATCAGTCCGATGTAAGAGGAGAAGGAAGTACGTAAACAGCTGCTAAAGCTAATACTGAGGAGGAGGGATGGTGCTTTCCCTTGTTTCTTAAGATAAGGCTGAACAGCACAACCGATCTGTTTGTTTCCCCCTAGTGTTTGGAGTATGAAGCGCATCATCTTCTAGCTGGAGAACCTCAAGGCCTACTACGTTTTTCGGAGGCTTCTTTGGGAATCACGAAATTACTAAGTAATAACATTCATACCTGCAGGTTTTTGTTTTTATTTATTTATTGAATTACAGCTTTACGCTTGTTATAGTAAGAGTGTTATTTCACTGGAAACAATATTCAAGTCTTAGAATGCTCAGTGGACAAATATCCAGTCAGGATAGGGGCGCTAGCAGAAGTTGGACATGTACGTCGTTTTTCTGCCTTGTTTTTTTGACATTTTAAGCCTGAATCTAGCTCTAATCTAAACATGGCCTTAAAAATGATACAACATTGTGAAAGATATAGATGCAACTTTTCTAAAGAGTTCAAAAGACTAAAAACACTGGACGAGGATTTCGTCAAATAGTCTACACCATTAAAAGAACATGGGTAGAATTTTAATGAGGGGGACTTTTATTTCTAATGAAAAAAGAGAAAACTGTGGACGTCGTGGTATAGAATGAAAGAAAAGTGTGTCCCCTACACTAATTTATAAAATTATTTTAAAAAAATTACTGCTGTGTAAATATATAATTTTCTGTTGTATAAATAATGGATAGCCATAAAATTTTATCATTTTAATTAAAAATGTAAAAAATATTAAATATTAGAAGAATACATATGTCTTCTATGTCTCCTACTTGCTGTTTTACAGATTACCCAGTAGATGGCGCTTTATGTCAGCAGGTTCTGGCAAGGGTCAAAAAGCAAATATGCATAACTAGAAAAGCATGTACACTAAACCTCGTCCATTCCTTAGGTATTTACAGTTCACCCTGATCCCGACCCTTCTACAGCGGGACACCAAAAGAACAACATGGAGCTTCACCACCTCATTTCAGGAGCACTGGGCATGAGCCTGGAATTATTTGGAAATTGAAAAATTTAATTTTTTAGCAGAAAATTGCCAGGAAATAAGATGTATAGTCTTAAAATATGCCATAAGCTCCTTGAAATAAGATGAATAATCTCAAAGATGAAACAAATATTGCCTGGAAATAAAATGTATAATCTTAAAAGTAGCAGCAATAATAAATAATAATAATAATAATAATAATAATAATAAATAAAATTGCTTGGAAATAAGATGAATAGATATATTTTAACTAGATATATGTAGGATAGTTTTACTTGCCAATATATCAGTTTTTGTAAATAATAAACAACTGTTAGCCCAAAAGATTTGTCTATGGAGGAAATATGAACGTATTTTGTGGTTAAAACATTTGCATTCGACACTGAATACACTGAAGTTACTGTTATTCTAAAAACTCTCATTTACATTTACGTTCATGTTTCACCATCTACACAAACATACAGCCTCAAAGACTGTCTAGGTGAAACCGCTGCTATAACGGAAGACACTTGAGCAAAAAATGAGATCTTGGCTAGATGAAATGACCTCATGTGTTGACATATCTGATTGACGTATGATACGTATTGACGTGTCATTTCTAGATTTCAGTTTTACTGGGTTGAAGTTTCTACTAAGACACAGTACCTCACTATACAGGTTACCACACCTTGTAATACTGCCTACACCATTGCACTGACTGGTGCAGCCGACTCTCTGAACTACATTTCCCAGGATCCTACAGGAGATCACATGACTCCCATATGTGCCACCTCAAAGTCACTATCCACTTTCCCGGTTCCTGTCACCCGAGTATGGGCCACACCTGTTTGTACGTATCGCCGCTGTCCGATGAAAAACACGTATCTCCATTTTTGTTGATTTTCACTTTTATGCAGCATTTGATTACACAAGCTGTTGTTTACATAGTGTGAAAATTTGATGATGAGTGAACCAACAGAAATGGCCCAAACCTGCTCGGAGGGACGTCTGGTTCCATAGACTTACATTAAAGTCAGACTGAGTTTTTGGCCTCTCCTGTAAAGTTACCATTTTGGAGATACTGGTTTTTCTTTGGGCAGCGAGGATATACTCCCCTTGCCCACTGACCCGTTGCCTCGCTGTTCCTGAGTATTTAGCTGCTTTGTTTTTGGACTTCCCTTTGCTCTTGCTTGCTAGTTTGGATTTCCTGTTTTTGGCTTCTACCCTGGTTAGTTTATTTTCTTCTATCCTTTTTTTTCTTTCCCCATGTTTCAGGATTTCCTTTCTCGCCACCCTGTGTAGAACTAAACCAGTCACTCCTTTATTTATCCGCAAGCGTCTGACTTGTTCAAGCCTTCTAACAGGCAGATCATTTTCATTTTTAATAAGGAATTATGTTAATTTTTCATTTTTAGTTTATCATAAGCTAATTTTAATATAATTGGCCTTAATTTTAATTTCCAGATTTTTAAAAAATTTTAGTAAGCGAAATTTTCTCACAATATTGGCACATAATTTAGGTTATTTTAAGAAATTTGATTGAAACGAGTCAAATTATCAGCCGATATAGCGATAACATTTGTCTTACAAAAACCGCCTCCAAATGAGATACGACAAAAGATATAACAGCTAGATATAAAGTGGCCAAGCTATGATTGTTTTTAGTGTAAACACGCCACCTTCAGTGGAAGGTAACAGTGGAAATCAGACGAGAGCATGTCAGGGGGGCTATGTGAGTGTGCCGACTCCGGTAAGAGTGCTCCCTCTTCAGGGCTTCGAGTTGGAATACTCACTCTGCTCCTTCGGGATGGTTCCAGCCAGCAGGCGGACGGAGACGCTGAGACACAGTGTGGTCTTCACATTGTCCTGGCATGGCTCTCTGGTGGAGTTCAGTGGTACAGCACTGTATCGAATCCACTGGGGCTGTGAGGACAGATAAGTGTTAATACAGAGGCTGTTAATACACTCGTGCTGAACAGCTACACGCAAGAAAGAGACCCTGTCACATAAAATGATCTAATATCTCCATTATCTCTCTAATATCTCTTAAGATTCTCATTTTGAGATGGTTTTAAGACAACTGTATTTATTTCCTGACATTTGTTGCTGATGTCAAATGGTTAGTA
>JAMWET010003944.1:0-42500 GCA_024036415.1 Prochilodus magdalenae | reverse complement strand
TTTGTGTGGCCCTGCTGGCCACCGTGGTAAGTTTCAGTTTTAGTTTTACACTTAAGACTGCACTTAAAACTAATTCTAAATAATAAGTTTGTCTTTTAATCTTGAGTTTTACCCGATTTGAAGGATTATGGCTAAATGCCTTTAGCTTTGAAGGAGCCTGTTACTCAGCTAAGCTAATTATAACGAAGTGGTTGGTGTGGCACAACAGATAACGCCACAGAGCTACCACACCATGTGTAAGACTGGGGGTGACTACGCTGTGCTAGACCACTAAGAGTCCGTGGGCCAGACTCCTTAACACTACACTGGCCCACCTGTAATATGATTAACCTAGTAAGTCGCTCTGGATAAGAGCGTCAGCTAAATGAACGATAGAACGTTCCAGTGGGCATAAGACCACCCAAACTGCAAATGATTCAGTAGGAAGTGACCATTGTAGCTCAGTTTTGAGCTGGACAACAATACACGACTAGCACACACAGCGTTCAACAGCGGTGCACATGTCAAACCATCGTCATGTTTCATGAAAACACGGAATATTGCGGTTATAGCGGACGTGTGGAACCTCTAGTGGTAAGGACGAGAATTGCAACCCACTGAACCCAACCTCCCAGCCCAATCTTAAAATGAAATAACTTAAAATTAGGTCACAAAAATCTAAAAATTTACATTTTTACGAGATACCAACTAGATACACTCTTAAGACCAGTTAATAAATTGCAAGAATTTGCATTTTGCACTGTTGGATCTTGAGAAGGTTTTAAGTAGAGCTCTACAATGGTTGGTGTAGCTCAGCAGATAACATCACTACATACTAGGGAGCCATTACTACATGTGGGAGACTGGGGTTCGAATCCCGGTCTGGGTGTCTATGCTGTGCTACACCAATAAGAGTCCTTGGGGAAGACTCCTAACACTACTTCGGCCTACCTGTAATATGAATAACCTTGTAAGTCGCTCTGAATAAGAGCGTCAGCTGAATGCCGTAAATGTACAATGCTAAAAGAAGGAATGGGAGGAAGAGACAAAAGATTTTGCGCAGCCAATTTATTAAAAACAACAACTGTAATAGGCTGTTCATCAGCTCATCAAAAGTTAAAGAACCTTCTTAAGATCCAATAGTGCAAAATGCAAATTCTTGAAATTTTTTAACTGGCCTTAGGATTTTGATCCGGAGTGTATAAGATCCCTTTACTTGCCAACAGGTAATTATTTGCTGTGTGCGAAATAAATTCTAATTGGATTTGTTGTGATTTTGATCAAAATTTGGAAAGAATTTCATTTTTTTATTTTATTTTATCATCTAAAAAAGTAGAGCCGTAGTTGACATCAGCATGTAAGCAGCAAGGAAAGTTCCACAAGGTAAAATACTCGAGTAGCTGTTGGTCATCTTAACCAACCTTGTCCTGTTTGATCTAGATTAGCCTAAAAGTGCTCAGGTGACTTGCCTAGCTAGCTACTTGCTAACCCGCTACTAGAGCCTCAAAGGGGAGCTAGTAGAAACAGTCAGAGGTTGGTGTTACCCTAGGTTCCGTCCATTGCGGTCTCCAGATGAGGATGCAGACGCTGGTGAAGATGCCGAGGCTCACCGCTGTCTGCACCACCCTCTTAATATGGCATCTCATCCCGATTAATCTGCTGCTCCCGACATTAACACTGCAAAATAAACACAGCGTGTTAATCTGGGTGTTCCACACGTTCTAGAACCTCATACCGCAGCTTTGTTGATTTTACTGAAGGACTGTCACGCATGTCTGCCTTTAGTCATCGATACAGTCTAGATAACAGCTGCACCCAGAGGGAATCAACCAACAGGAAGGAAACTTGGTGTGCAGGTTTGACATCACGAGTTTCACGTTGGCCGCACATGACGACAGCAGGGACGGGTCTTATCTCTGTATCTGGCTGACCTAACACCCACCATTACAGACATCCAGCGAGCAGTGGTGTCCTCCATGAGTCATCCAAACGGCTGCACCACGCAGGACTACATGCACCGTTACCACGACTGTCCTTAACACCACGTCACCGTCACCAAAGACTGCAGTGGTGTCGTACCAGACTGTCATGGAGTGACTCAGAATGGCAGCGGGTCATCTTCAGTGATGAGTCCCGCTTTAGTCTTGGTGGAGACGCCCAACGAATCCGTGTGTGGAGGCACCGTGGTCAGCACCAAGATGAACGGTTTGTAGTCATACGTCCAGAAGACCTGGTGTCCCTCCACCTCCACCCCTACCGCACTATCTGCAGGAACTGTGTGAGGATGTTCAAGCTGCATGGGATGGATTATCACAGGACTCCATCAGGAACCTCTACAGCTCCATACCGAGACGTCTGGCGTGTTGGGTTAGAGTTGGGTTAGCCAACACAGCGGCCCGACGCCATACTGAGAGACAGACTTCTGTATGTGTAGCTCAATAAATATTGATCATATCAGTCTAAATTTATCATCAGTTATTGATTGTTATTGATATGACTATACGCAGCTTGGATGATGAATAAGAGCCAGTGTGTGAAAATGCCATGATGAATCGACCAATAGAAATAGAAATTAAAAAAAAAAATTCAGATGAAATTCTGATAGGTTAGAGTTTCGTTTTCCGAAGTACACGGTCCCACAGAGGGTTCTTTGAGCGATGCTATAGGAGAACCACTGGTCCCTGGTACTTTCTAGAACCTTCACATTATCTGGACGTTCCTCAAACCTTTCTTCACCCCCTCAGCTCTCATCCACACGACTGGTTCTTTGGGTTCTCCTAAGAAGAACTAGGAACCTCAAGTGAAACCTAGTAAATGTAAAAACACTAAATGAAAATGTTCATGCTAGTTTGCTCACCTGGCAAGAAGGATGCCGACCAGCAAGGAAATTCTCAGGGTGCTATCTTTAGCTTAGCGCGCCGCTAGAAGCAACAGCAGACCGAATTTGGCTTCTACAAGTCAGTCTCAGGAAAGTGGCAGTCTCTGTAGTGAAGCCAACACAGGAAACACTGTGCGCTCACCCCGCCGTTGTGCTGCGGTGCCGTTTCAGATGTGAAAGAACAAAGCAGAAAGATTTATGCCCAAGAGATCCAACATCCTGCTTTCTCCGAGTTCACCACAAAAGCCCGTCCGTAATCAGGAAGCTGAGAGACTCGCAATCGGGCACGGTGTTCCTATTCGAGAGTTATGACATCCTAAGGTCACACAGGCACGCTCTATTTCAGACGCTCCTGTAACGCCTCTATGAGGCCTTATAGCCGACAGCCGCGCACGAACTGCCTACCAATGGATGCTATAGGCCAGGGCGAGCGTCAATCACTTTCTAGAACACTTCTATTGGACCACATGCATAATGATCATGCATAATGCACGTTTGTCACACAGGTTTGGAGATTGTGGCTGAATTGTCTGGTTTGTGAGACGGAACTGTGGTTCATTTCTGTGTCACCAAACATGTGCTCATGTTCTAAAGGTCACGGCTACGTGCTCAGTGGGAATCATGGTAGAAGCTTTTCTAAGAGGAGGTACACGGACGGTAAGAGCGCAGTGCTGGACAGTAACTCGGCTAATGAAACTGCTTTCTGGGGTGCCTTTACTGGAGCATTCCCATTTTGGGAAACTTGGGAAAAACTACCCTGAAGTAGATTTCATTTAAGTATATTTAGTATACTTCCCTGCACTCATGTACCAAAAGTCCGCTATCAGTGTACTAGCTCTGTACGTAGCATGCTAAGATGTTTTATTAGTGTAATTAAAAACATACTTAAATAGAATTAAGTGTACATAACTACGGCACTACTGAAATTACTTAGATAAACTTAAGTTCATACTAAAATACATTTAATAATGTATATGTACTAAAGAGTAAAATACCTAATTAGTAGTAAGTACACCAAGGGACTACTGTATGTATATATATATATATATATATATAACACTTAAACTTATACTTAAGTAAATACTAAAGCACATGTAGCAGTGTAGTAGATGTACTAAAAAGTAATGTACTAAATTACTTTAATTTGTAAATTAAAATATACTTACATATTTAGCATACATATTATAAGTGCATTATATATACATATATATATATATATATGCATATCACTTAAACATCACTATATGTTCACCTAAATTCACTTAGATATGCTTAAGTGCGTACTAAAGCACATGTAGCCGTGTACTAGATGTAATTAGTTTAATAAATATAATAAGTATACTAAGTATAAGTACATTGAAGTACTACTGATACAGTATATATATATATATATATATATATATATATATATATATATATATATATATATATATATATATATATATATATAGCGCTTGTATTTAGCAATTGTATTTTTGCTGTACATTAAAATATACCTTATGTTTATCTGGGGTTATTTATATATACTTTATACCCCACTACATTATGGCCAAATCTGTCCTTCCTTTTGACATTTCCTTCCTTTTGGTAGGACAGAGCTCGGTTCTAGCTAATAGAACCGGTTCTCCTTCAGTGTTCTGTGCTGATGATGATATGAATAGACGTCAGGGTCAGACTAATGAATGAGCTTCTATTAAAGACTGGTGGACTGAGAAACACTAGAGTCTCTTCACCTACACTGAGCTGATGAAGAGTCCTGTTCCAGAAATGATAATAGGACATTAGAGCCGTAATAAACCATGCTCCTGGTACTCTCCATACTTCAGTACATCTGAAGGTACATACTTTAGTACTGTTACTCTCCATACTTAAGTACATCTGAAGGTACATACTTTAGTACTGTTACTCTCCATACTTAAGTACATCTGAAGGTACATACTTTAGTACTGTTACTCTCCATACTTAAGTACATCTGAAGGTACATACTTTAGTACTGTTACTCTCCATACTTAAGTACATCTGAAGGTAAATACTTAAGTACATCTGAAGGTACATACTTTAGTACTGTTACTCTCCATATTTAAGTACATCTGAAGGTACATACTTTAGTACTGTTACTCTCCATACTTAAGCACATCTGAAGGTACATACTTTAGTACTGTTACTCTCCATACTTAAGCACATCTGAAGGTACATACTTTAGTACTGTTACTCTCCATACTTCAGTACATCTGAAGGGTGATACTTTAGTACTGGTACTCTCCATACTTAAATACATCTAAAGATACATACTTTAGTACTGTTACTCTCCATACTTAAGTACATCTGAAGGTAAATACTTAAGTACATCTGAAGGTACATACTTTAGTACTGTTACTCTCCATACTTAAGTACATCTGAAGGTAAATACTTAAGTACATCTGAAGGTACATACTTTAGTACTGTTACTCTCCATACTTAAGCACATCTGAAGGTACATACTTTAGTACTGTTACTCCAGTGGAGGTCTAAACGGAGGGACTTTTACTAACACTGGAGGAGGATTATACTATGAGGATCTCTGATCTAACTCAGGTACGTGCTTTGTGTAGTTTGTCCACCGGTGGTAACAGCCAATGAAAGCAGGAAGTACAGCCAGCAAAACAGGAACCTCCTGTCTACCTCCCGGGACTCAGACAAAACCTCAGTCATTAAGTCTAGGCTTAAAACCTTGACAACAGTGCAGTCTTTATTCTGCATATTCAGATACGCTAACATATCTCTACACTCAGGCCACCACGTTCGCTAACCCAACATCCCAGACGTCTCGGTATGGAGCTGTAGAGGTTCCTAATGGAGTCCTGTGATAATCCATCCCATGCATCTTGAACATCCTCACACAAGTCCTGCTGATGATGCAGTAGGGGTGGAGGCGGAGTGACACCAGGCCTTCTCGACGTGTGTCGCTTGACAACAAGCCGTTCATCTTGGAGCTGACCACGGTGTCTGCTCGACGTCAAACCTACCCACCAAGTTTCGTTATTCGGCCTAATCAGAAATGATTCGTGCTAATCACCATGCTAACAAACAACTGGAGTCACCTAGGGATGCTAGCAGAAGTTAGCATTATGGTTAAGATGTCTTTCTAGCCCATTACTGGTGAAACCACCATGGTTGTAGGTTTGCAGATGGACGGCAGGGACGTGTCCCTAACAATACTTCAGCCATAACCATGCATGAGGTCAGCGTGTGGGGTCAGAGCCTCCGTTGCCCAACTGCTAGCCGTAGATAATCCTGATGTGCTGTGGAGAGCCCATATCTCCAGTACGACTAATTGGGGCATTTTGCTACCTAGAGGATCATGCCAGGACCTGGAAATACCAAACCTACTGCCAGACACGGAGGAGGTTAGCGCAGATTAGCGAGCTAATGGTAGGTTATCAGTGCTGTAGGTCCATATACCTTAAGCATGGGTGAATATGCGTTCTATCAGAGGACCTACTCCCCCATTTGCTCTACTGCCTGCACTGCCGACACTTACTTAGTAGGCATCATGCCACCAAAGAAGAGTCAGTGGGAGCTTTTACAGCACCCAGGTGCTCAGTAAGAGGTAGTACACTAACTAGCCAGTTGACACGCAACCAAACACCACCAGCCTTTCCCTGTAAACAGTAATGTCAGCTGATAACTTGCACCGTCAGGGTTTCGGGTGAGGTCCAAACTGTGAGTCACACTTGGTGCACATTATCCGCTGTGCTTGTATACAGCTTTTGATCGGATGCAGTGTTTACGGACAGCAGCTGATTGTCCTCGAACTGTTTTCCATGAAAAACGAATGGGATGGAAAAGTATGCACCCATCCACTGTACTTCTACTCAACCAAGAGACACCGCGTCTGGCACACCGTCTCGGGGAAGACCCCCAAGCAGGAATTCAATGTTGCTTTGACCTGCGCTAGTCTGTTTGTCTTTCATTCTCTATCCCTGTTTCCTCCCATGGAGCCCCATTCATTTCAGCCCCACCCAAACTCTTTTGTAGTTGTATGAAGGAGGGCTGTTGTGTCCCTACCAATGGCGTGCTGACCAAACCTTCGCCCTTGGACATGACACTCTTACAACACTGAATACGATCCGCCAAGGCAACTAATTACCGTATACGACATCTGGTATCGAGTGTTTATGGGACTGTGCATAGCAGTGCTTCCATAAAACTCCAGAAGGTCTTCTCTGACATTCCTCTCACCCACTATTGTGCGTTCAGGTGTTTCCTGGTGTCAGCTGGAGATATAATATGACCCTGGACTGACTCCAGTGAACTCTGGGTTGTAATTTCAGGGCCACACCCTGAATCTAGGAATCGCAGGGTACAGCTCCACAGGCCATACTCCCTTTGCCCTAATGAACACCGTGACATGGTCAAACAAACCCCACCCAGTCCTGCTCAGGTGACTGTAAACAAATCTGCCTGTATGATAATGTCAGTGTTCTGTGTTATAGACAAACACATCAGCTCAGATATGTGTCTGAGTCCTCACCATGACACCATGCTTCACTCCATAAACCACTAACAGCTTAACATAAGGAGGAGACGCCCTGAATACACAATGGGATCTCCTAAACAGACACCAACACAAGAACAACATAAAAGCGGACTACCCTCATCATAGTTGGGCCGCCAGGTTTCCTTACCCAACACGCCAGGCGTCTCGGTATGGAGCTGTGGAGGTTCCTAATGGCGTCCTGTGATAATCCATCCCATGCAGCTTGAACATCCTCACACAGTTCCTGCAGATGGTGCGGTAGGGGTGGAGGTGGAGGGACACCAGGCCTTCTGGACGTGTGACCACAAACCGTTCATCTCGGTGCTGACCACGGTGCCTCCACACACGGATTCGTTGGGCGTCTCCACCAAGACTAAAGCGGGACTCGTCACTGAAGATGACCCGCTGCCATTCTGAGTCACTCCATGACAGTCTGGTACGACACCACTGCAGTCTTTGGTGACGGTGACGTGGTGTTAAGGACAGTCGTGGTAACGGTCTGTGTGCATGTAGTCCTGCGTGGTGCAGCCGTCTGCCGATGGTGCTGCACTAACAGGATGACTCACGGAGGACACCACTGCTCGCTGGATGTCCGTAATGGTGGCTGTTGGGTCAGTCAGGTACAGCGATAGGGGGCTGTCCTTGTTTATGTCACGTGTGCGGCCGAGCGTGGGACTTCAATTCTACCTACCTAACAAGTTTCGTTCCCGTCGGCGGATTCCTTCTGAGTGCAGCCATTCGTTTGATGATGGAAGATCGTCGGGTTCCATCCCCTTGAAAAACAACAGGAACAAGGCGCCTGACTGCTCCCCAGGCGCAGTAGAAAGGACCGCCCACCGCTCTGGGCAAGTGTGTGTCTACACGTCTGTGTGTGCATGTTTCGCCTCGTGTTGAGCGAAGTGCAGAACGCTTATCATCTGAACCCTGAACATTACAGTAGCTTGCATGTTTATCTGGTGACACCAAGGTGAAGGGCCTGTGCCTTTCTTACAACACAACCTCCCCGGCTAACTCCGTCAATAGCACGTGGGACCCTTAAACCCAGGGTCGTGTGTCCTACAATGGGCGGAACCTCGTGGGTTGGAGGTTAGGGAACCAGCCTTGTGGCCAGAGGGTCGCCTGTTGCTTCCCTGAACCCACGGTGACGACGGAAGTGCCCTTGAGCAAGGCACCGACCCCCGACTGCTCACCAGGCACTGTCTGCCCACCGCAAGTGTGCTCACCGCCCTCTAGAGGGTGTGTGGGTCCTGCCAGGCTACATCGGCATACAGATGTTGCAGATGTGAATCATTGCTGCTTCGTGGCACCAACTTTTGCCATACCTGTGTACTTGGGTTGCTTCCAGGCCTGCGTCTCCTCCGCGTGTGCGTACCTCCTGCCCTTCACGTCAAACTGCTGAGTTGGTTTGTTGGCTGTAAGTACAGGCTACCCAGTCGTTAACTGCTGAGTGCATTTCCCCAACAGCTCAGGACACTGTAAACAGAAGTTCGCTGAGACGTGAAATCCTGTCTGTTTAGTCGTCATGACAACTTCAGTTATTACACACAAGCATACCAGCACGTCACCATCAGCTCCACTGGCCATATAGGACACTCTGTAGTCCCACAGGTCCAGACTGTAGTCCGTCTGTTACTCTGTGTACTCTATCACCCTGTTCTTCAATGGTCAGTGATTCCTGGTGTTTGTAAATATCCCATCATATCCTGTGGAAGGTGGTTTACCTGAGGTATGGAGGTGCTTATGGTTGTGTCGTGCATGGTACAGATACCGCAGGTAGATAAAATTCTCAGGTACTATGCAACGTGCAACACTCGCTTCCTCCAGAAGACGAGCCAGCGGCCTCCTCAGAGGCTTCCGGCAGCTGTGGGTAAATAATTGTGTTGCGTAGCCTATAGCCTACATATACTCCACTGCCAAAGTATTCGCTCGCCTGTCTTCACACGCATATGAATTTGAGTGACAGCCCATACTTAATTCATAGGGTGTAATATGATGCTCCACCCTTTACAGGTATAACAGCTTCAGCTCTTCTGGGAAGGCTCTCCACAAGATTAGGAATGTGTTTATGGGAATTTCTAACCATTCTTCCAGAAGAGCATCTGTGAGGTCAGACGCTGATGTTGGACGAGAAGGCCTGGCTCTCAGTCTCCGCTCTAATCCATCCCAGAGGTGTTCTACCGGGTGGAGGTCAGGGCTCTGTGCGGGCCAGTCCAGTTCCTCCACACCAGACTCGCTCATCCATGTCTTTATGGAGCTTGCTCTGTGCACTGGGGTGCGGTCATGTTGGAACAGGAAGGGGCCGTCCCCAAACTGTCCTCACAAAGTTGGGAGCATGGAATGGTCCAGAGTCTCTTGGTCTGCTGAAGCATTGAGTGCCTCTCACTGGAACTAAGGGGCCGGGCCCAACCCCTGAAAAACACCCCCACACCATAATCCCGCCTCCACCAAACTCTACACTTTACACTCAGCACAATGTCAGACTAGTAGCGTTCACCTGGCAACGGCCAAACCCAGACTCGTCCAGCGGATTACCAGACGGAGAGGCATGTTTCGTCACTCCAGAGAACTGTAGAGTCCAGCGGCAAAATGCTTGGCACCACTGCTTTCAGTGCTTTGCATTGTGCTTGTCAAACTGATCCAGTTCTGATAGGGAAAAGACATGTTACCAAACGGTCTATTTGTTTACCCTTCAATGAAACATGTCAACCGTTTGGTAACACATGTTTCATGCCCAGCTAATGTCCTTAAAATGGTCTACATGCTTTGTTATTATTGCCAACATTGCAAACAAACATTCTTTGGTGAGGACGTTAAAGAGTCAACCTTGGTTTTGACTGGCGGTTCAGAGCACCACCCTCCAGGTTTTAGTAGTTCCCTGCTCTAGTACACCTGAACCACATCACTACCAAAACCAGGGAAGGCACTTAACTGGGCCAGGCAGGTGCCTCCCGGACCAGGGTTGAGAAACTCTGGGCTAGGGCTCTAGGGCACTGTTTCACAACCCTGGTCCTGGAGGCCCACTGCTCTGGTACATACCGGTTCCAGCTAATCAGCTCGTTTACACTTAGCAAACGAAGGTGTGGTTGTGGGGGTGAGGTAGTAAAGCTCATGGACCTGCTGTTTCTATAGAGAGGAGATAAAAAGTGCTTTATGGGTGTTAGTTCTACAAATAGTAGCAGCAGTGAACGTCTCGTCATCCATACTCCGGCATTCCTTCATCCCTTTATCCGTCACCAACATTGTTCCTTCATCCCTTCATTCCTTTATCCATCACCAACATTGTTCCTTCATCCCTTCATTCCTTTATCCATCACCTACACTGTTCCTTCATCCCTTCATTACTTTATCCATCACCTACACTGTTCCTTCATCCCTTCATTCCTTTATCCATACACCGGCATTCCTTCATCCCTTCATTCCTTTATCCATCACCAACACTGTTCCTTCATCCCTTCATTCCTTTATCCATCACCAACACTGTTCCTTCATCCCTTCATTCCTTTATCCATCACCAACACTGTTCCTTCATCCATTCATTCCTTTATCCATCACCAACACTGTTCCTTCATCCCTTCATTCCTTTATCCATACACCGGCATTCCTTCATCCCTTCATTCCTTTATCCATCACCAACACTGTTCCTTCATCCCTTCATTCCTTTATCCATCACCAACACTGTTCCTTCATCCCTTCATTCCTTTATCCATCACCAACACTGTTCCTTCATCCCTTCATTCCTTTATCCATCACCAACACTGTTCCTTCATCCATTAATTCCTTTATCCATCACCAACACTGTTCCTTCATCCCTTCATTCCTTTATCCATCACCAACACTGTTCCTTCATCCCTTCATTCCTTTATTCATACACCGGCATTCCTTCATCCCTTCATTCCTTTATCCATCACCAACACTGTTCCTTCATCCCTTCATTCCTTTATCCATCACCAACACTGTTCCTTCATCCCTTCATTCCTTTATCCATCACCAACACTGTTCCTTCATCCCTTCATTCCTTTATCCGTCACCAACACTGTTCCTTCATCCCTTCATTCCTTTATCCGTCACCAACACTGTTCCTTCATTCCTTTATTCCTTTATCCATCACCAACACTGTTCCTTCATCCCTTCATTTCTTAATCCATACACCAGCATTGTTTTTTTATCCATTCATTCCCTTATATGTAAACCAACACTGTTCCTTCATCCATCCATTCCCTTATCCATCACCAAAACTGTTCCATTATTATCCGTGATTTTTCCGGCCAGTTATCGGCTCTTCCCAGCAGTCCGCACATTGTTGTCCGTTTGGCCGTATTCTATGCTTCATAAGTCAGGAAAGTGTTAACGTACAGACACAATACACATATACATCCTGCAGATGGCGCTGCTGTACGAGGATGATAGGGCTATAAATCCCTGTGGGGTGTGAGTGACGGGATCCATAGATTGGGAAGAGGTGCTACAGTGCAGGGAATGTCTCGTTCCATGTGTGGAAAATGGCTCCAGAGCAGATGTTACTGATTGGCTAAAAGGAGTGACAGAGCATGTGGGCGTGGCCAAAGACCATAGTGTGAAGGAAGTAGCTGAATCTGCAGGTGTATGGAAGCGTACGGTCATACGGGTCTACCAGCAGTGTCACAGGACACTGCCCACAGGACGCTGCTCACAGGACACTGCTCACAGGACGCTGCCCACAGGACACTGCCCACAGGACGCTGCTCACAGGACGCTGCCCACAGGACACTGCCCACAGGACGCTGCTCACAGGACGCTGCCCATAGGACACTGCCCATAGGACACTGCCCACAGGATGCTGCACATAGGACACTGCCCACAGGACGCTGCCCACAGGTCGCTGCTCACAGGACGCTGCCCACAGGACGCTGCCCACAGGACACTGCCCACAGGACACTGCCCACAGGACACTGTTGGCTGGATAGTTTAGTTTGATGGACGCTTCTCAGTCCAGCAGTTACACTGAGGTGTCCAGCAGCACTGCTGTATCTGATCCACTCACACCAGCACCACAAACACTAACACACCACCACCACGTCAGTGTCACTGCAGTGCTGAGAATGATCCACCACCCACATCATACCTGCTCTGCAGTGGTCCTGTGGGGGTCCTGACCATTGAAGAACAGGGTAATACAGTATACAGAGAAACAGATGTAGAACTACAGAGTGTCCTATATGGTCAGTGGAGCTGATACAGCGGACAGTGAGTGTAGATACAAGGAGACGGCCATTCTGTCCAACTGTCATGACCAGAAGTTCAAAGCTACTCCTCACTTTATAGCTTCTGTTCAAAGGTCTCTTATGTAGGTCCCGTTTTATGACAGAAAGGCCCCTAAACCAACACTGAACTGTAGGAGACTATTTTATATGAACTCTGCTACGTAACACTGGCATGACCACGTCATAAACACATGACCGCAGATGTCACGTGTTCACTCTCAGATTATGTTCAGTTATATGTGTCAGCGTTCATCAGTTATCCAGAGGCCTAATTATAAACATCCTACACTCATCATCAACAGAGCAGCTGCACCCAGAAGGAGGTGTGGGGTTGCAGGTGTGTTGGGAAGGGAGATAAAAGTGACCAGGATCAATAACTGATGATAAGTTTAGGCTGATATGATCAATATTTACTGACCTACACATACAGAAGTCTGTCTCTCAGTATGGGGTTTAGAAGCCCAGTGTGACCAACTTCCTGTGGCTAAACTTCCTGTGTCAACCACAACCAAACGCCTCACAGCACAACCCAAACGTCTCACAGCACCACCCAAACACCTCACAGCACAATCCAAACACCTCACAGCACAACCCAAACACTTCAAAGCACAACCCAAACACCTCACAGCACAACCCAAACACCTTACAGCACAACCCAAACATCTCAAAGCACAACCCAAATGCCTTACAGCACAACCCAAACACCTCACAGCACAACCCAAACACCTTACAGCACAACCCAAACGCCTCACAACACAACCCAAACGCCTCACAGCACAACCCAAACGCCTCACAGCACAACCCAAACACCTCACAGCACAACCCAAACACCTCACAGCACAACCCAAACGTCTCACAGCACAACCCAAACACCTCACAGCACAACCCAAACACCTCACAGCACAACCCAAACGCCTCACAGCACAACCCAAACACCTCACAACACAACCCAAATACTCACAGCACAATCCAAACATCTCACATCACAACCCAAACACCTCACAGCACAACCCAAACACCTCACAGCACAACCCAAACACCTCACAGCACAACCCAAACACCTCACAGCACAACCCAAACGCCTCATAGCACAACCCAAACACCTTACAGCACAACCCAAACACTTCAAAGCACAACCCAAACACCTCACAGCACAACCCAAACACCTCACAGCACAACCCAAACGCCTCACAGCACAACCCAAACACCTCACAGCACAACCCAAACGCCGCACAAAAACCCACAACACAACCCCAAACACTCACAGCACACAACACGCTCACAAAACACACACCTCATAGCACAACCCAAACGCCTCACAGCACAACCCAAACGCCTCACAGCACAACCCAAACGCCTCACAGCACAACCCAAACACCTCACAGCACAACCCAAACACCTCACAGCACAACCCAAACACCTCACAGCACAACCCAAACGCCTCACAGCACAACCCAAACACCTCACAGCACAACCCAAACACCTCACAGCACAACCCAAACACCTCACAGCACAACCCAAACACCTCACAGCACAACCCAAACACCTCACAGCACAACCCAAACACCTCACAGCACAACCCAAACACCTCACAGCACAACCCAAACGCCTCACAGCACAACCCAAACACCTCACAGCACAACCCAAACACCTCACAGCACAACCCAATCGCCTCACAGCACAACTCAAAACACAACCCAAATGCCACACAGCACAACTCAAACACCTCATAGCACAACCCAAACGCCTCACAGCACAACCCAAACACCTCACAGCACAACCCAAACACCTCACAATACAACCCAAACGTCTCACAGCACCACCCAAACATCTCACAGCACAACCCAATCGCCTCACAGCACAACCCAGACACTTCAAAGCGCAACCCAAATGCCTCACAGCACAACCCAAACACCTCACAGCACAACCCAAACGCCTCACAGCACAACCCAAACACCTCACAGCACAACCCAAACTACTCACAACACAACCCAAACGTCTCACAGCACAACCCAAACGTCTCACAGCACAACCCAAACACCTCACAACACAACCCAAACACCTTACAGCACAACCCAAACTCAAAACAGCACAACCCAAACACTTCATAGCACAACCCAAACACCTTACAGCACAACCCAAACAACTCACAACACAACCCAAACACTTCATAGCACAACCCAAACGCCTCACAGCACCACCCAAACACCTCACAGCACAACCCAATCGCCTCACAGCACAACCCAAACACTTCAAAGCGCAACCCAAATGCCTTACAGCACAACCCAAACACCTCACAGCACAACCCACAACTCAACAGCACACCCAAACACCTCACAGCACAACCCAAACGCCTCACAGCACCACCAAACACCTCAAACACCCTCACAGCACAACCCAAACACCTCACAGCACAACCCACCAAAACACAACCCAAAAGCACAACCCAAACACTTCAAAGCACAACCCAAACACCTCACAGCACAACCCAAACACCTCACAGCACAACCCAAACACTTCAAAGTACAACCCAAATGCCTTACAGCACAACCCAAATGCTTTACAGCACAACCCAAACACCTCACAGCACAACCCAAACACTTCAAAGCACAACCCAAATGCCTTACAGCACAACCCAAACCCCTCACAGCACAACCCAAACACTTCAAAGCACAACCCAAATGCCTTACAGCACAACCCAAACCCCTCACAGCACAACCCAAACACCTCACAGCACAACCCAAACGCCTCAAAGCACAACCCAAACACCTCACAACACAACCCAAACGTCTTACAGCACAACCCAAACGTCTCACAGCACAACCCAAACACCTCACAACACAACCCAAACACCTTACAGCACAACCCAAACACCTTACAGCACAACCCAAACAACTCACAACACAACCCAAACACTTCATAGCACAACCCAAACACCTCACAGCACA
The DNA here is from genome assembly GCA_024036415.1 of Prochilodus magdalenae. Taxonomy (NCBI): domain Eukaryota; kingdom Metazoa; phylum Chordata; class Actinopteri; order Characiformes; family Prochilodontidae; genus Prochilodus; species Prochilodus magdalenae. The sequence goes on along the minus strand of JAMWET010003944.1, from coordinate 26,936 downwards.
ACCCAAACAACTCACAACACAACCCAAACACCTTACAGCACAACCCAAACACCTCACAGCACAACCCAAACAACTCACAACACAACCCAAACACTTCATAGCACAACACAAACACCTTACAGCACAACCCAAACAACTCACAACACAACCCAAACACTTCATAGCACAACCCAAACGCCTCACAGCACAACCCAAACGTCTCACAGCACAACCCAAACACCTCACAACACAACCCAAACACTTCATAGCACAACCCAAACACCTTACAGCACAACCCAAACGCCTCACAACACAACCCAAACGTCTCACAGCACAACCCAAACACCTCACAGCATCACCCAAACACCTCACAGCACAACCCAAACATCTCACAGCACAACCCAAACACCTCATAGCACAACCCAAACGCCTCACAGCACAACCCAAGCGTCTCACAGCACAACCCAAACACTTCAAAGCACAACCCAAATGCCTTACAGCACAACCCAAACAACTCACAACACAACCCAAACACCTCACAGCACAACCCAAACGCCTCACAGCACAACCCAAACGTCTCACAGCACAACCCAAACACCTCACAGCACCACCCAAATGCCTTACAGCACAACCCAAACACCTCACAGCACAACCCAAATGCCTTACAGCACAAAGCCCTCCCAGTATAACCCAAACCCCTGCCAGTACAATCCAAACTGCTCCCAGTACAACCCAAACCCCTCCCAGTACTATCCAAACTGCTCCCTGATCTCCAGGTGCAAGCAATTAGTGATTGGTTACCGCGTAACGAGCAGATTTGCATATTTTGTTCTTCCGAGCAGTCGGACTTCACTCCAACTAACTGGAGTGCCAGGCGTAAACATAGTGGGTTATCAGGATACCATACTGAGCACCAAACTACACATATGCCCGGGTTTCATTTCGGAAATGTGGTCACCTCATTCTAAACACCACAGAAACTTCAGAGGACATCTCGGTCATGTACCAGTTCCAACAACAAGACACTGATTCACTGATACAGGGGCTCAGTAAACACTAGCAGCGCTGCAGGACACGACTAGCTGCACCCAGAAGGAAACAACCAACTGTAACGAAACTTGGTGTGTAGGTTTGACATGGTGAGACATGATGACGAGTTTCACGCTCGACGGGTCTTATCTTTGTACCTGACTGACCCAACAGCCACCATCACCGACATCCAGCAGCAGTGGTGTCCTCCATGAGTCATCCTGTTAGTGCAGCACCATCGGCAGACGGCTGCACCACGCAGGACTACATGCACACAGACCGTTACCACGACTGTCCTTAACACCACGTCACCGTCACCAAAGACTGCAGTGGTGTCGTACCAGACTGTCATGGAGTGACTCAGAATGGCAGCGGGTCATCTTCAGTGACGAGTCCCGCTTTAGTCTTGGTGGAGACGCCCAACGAATCCGTGTGTGGAGGCACCGTGGTCAGTACAGAGATGGACGGTTTGTTGTCACACGTCCAGAAGACCTGGTGTCCCTCCACCTCCACCCCTACCGCACCATCTGCAGGAACTGTGTGAGGATGTTCAAGCTGCATGGGATGGATTATCACAGGACTCCATCAGGAACCTCTACAGCTCCATACCGAGACGTCTGGCGTGTTGGGTTAGCAAACACGGCGGCCCAACACCGCCATACTGAGAGACAGACTTCTGTATGTGTAGCTCAATGAATTTTGATCATATCAGCCTAAATTTATCATCAGTTATTGATCCTGGTCACCTTTATCTTCCTTCCCAACACCACCGCACTCCCACACCTCCTTCTGGGTGCAGCTGTTCTTTTATATCAGATAGTGATCAGAGACACGTCTGGACATTACTGAATACACCTCCATTTACCGCCAACTGAGAGTCTCCCACCAAGAAGGCGTCTGACCGCATAGACCATGTTGAGTCCCTCTCACTCCCACCGTCTCTTCTCTCTCTCTCTTTCTCTCGCTCTCTAAATCCCTTCCTCTATTTCTCTATTCCTCTCCCTATCTTTCTTTGTCCTCTCTCTCAGTCTCTTTGTCTTTCTCTCACCTGCTTTCCGGCTCTAGTCCACCTCTGCCGCTCCTCCATCCAGCCGCAGGTGTGCGTGCTCAGGTGTGTGGGTGAGTGTGAGAGGCTGTCTGGGAATGGCTCCGCCCACTCTATGACAACAGACGGCTCTTCTGGTGCAGACGTTAAGCACTGTGACTTCCTTCCCTCCCTCCAGGCAGAATGGACGGCGAGCATCAGGAAATGAATATCAGGAAACATACTGAACACAGTGCAGGTGTTCAGTGTGTCCACTCCTCTCCTTCACTACAGCCTCCGTGCATTTCAGGAGACTCACTGTCAGGTCCTCAAATAGCCCTGTTGGACCAATAGAACCACAGTTCTAGAACCGGCTCCTTTGAGGCTTCTTTGAGCCTTGGTGCTATGCAGGGAACCGGTCTGCGTTAGCACCAGTGTTTACTGGAACCAGGGAAGGTGGAAGGGTGAGGTTCTCCGGGTTAACGGGAGGCGCTACACAGCGGTAATGAACGGTAGCACCAGGAGAGCGGAGCGCCTAGGTGACCTGTGAGGGTCCGAGCTGTTATTAGTGACTGTGCTACACTACAGTTATCCTGGGTATATCCTTCCTCCTCCTCCTTTCTCCTCCTCATCTAAATCCTCCTTTCTACTCCTCCTCCTCCTCATCTATATCCTCCTTTCTCCTCCTCCTCCTCATCTATATCCTCCTTCTCATCTATATCCTCCTTTCTCCTCCTCCTCTTCTTCCTTTCTCCTCATCTTTCTCCTCCCTTCTCTTCCTGCTCCTCTTCTTCCTCCTCCTCCTCATCTATATTCTCCTTCTCATCTGTATCCTCCTTTCTCCTCCTCCTCTTCTTCCTCTTTCTCCTCATCTTTATCCTCCTTTCTCTTCCTCCTCCTCTTCTTCCTCTTCCTCCTTATCTATATACTTCTTTCTCTTCCTCCTCATTTATAGCCTCCTTTCTCCTCCTCTTCCTTCTCATCTATATCCTCCTTTCTCCTCCTCTTCCTCATCTATATCCTCCTTCTCCTCATCTATATCCTCCTCCTCTTACTCCTCATCTACATACTCCTTTCTCTTCCTCCTCCTCCTCTTCTTCCTCTTCCTCCTCATTTATAGCCTCCTTTCTCTTCCTCCTCCTCCTTTCTCTTCCTCTTCATCTATATCCTCTATTCTCTTCTTCCTCCTTCTCCTCTTCTTCTTCCTTTCTCCTCCTCCTCCTTTCTCTTCTTCCTCGTCCTCCTCCTCTTCTTCCTCTTCCTTCTCTTCTTCCTCTTCCTCCTCTTCTTCCTCATCCTCCTCCTCTTCTTCCTTTTCCTCTTCCTCCTCATCTACATACTCCTTTCTCTTTCTCCTCCTCCTCTTCTTCCTCTTCCTCCTCATTTATAGCCTCCTTTCTCTTCCTCCTCCTCCTTTCTCTTCCTCTTCATCTATATCCTCTATTCTCTTCTTCCTCCTTCTCCTCTTCTTCTTCCTCTTTCTCCTCCTCCTCCTTTCTCTTCTTCCTCGTCCTCCTCCTCTTCTTCCTCTTCCTCCTCCTCTTCGTCTTCCTCATCTATATCCTCCTTTCTCTTCCTCCTCCTCCTCCTCCTCTTCTTACGCTTCCTCCTCATCTATATCCTCCTTTCTCTTTCTCCTCCTCCTCCTCCTCTTCTTCTGCTTCCTCCTCCATCTATATCCCCTTTTCTCTTCCTCCTCCTCCTCCTCTTTTTACTCTTCCTCCTCATATATATCCTCCTTTCTCTTCCTCCTCCTTTTCTTTCTCTTCTTCTCCTTGGTTGAACTCTGCTAACCAGTTTTTCCGAGATATTGATCCTGTTCCACTGTGGGCTTGTATACAGTGTTTTGATTGGACGCATGGTTTCCAGCATTTTTCCTATTAAGAATAAATGCCCATCACTGGTTATCCGATGGTATGTTCTTCCTCTTCCTCTTCTGCCACATTATTTGTCCACTAGGTAGCCCCAGGATTTGAGAGATATTGACACCATTACAGTTCTGATCGGGAATGGCGTGCTTGAACATCTTTTTGATCCGACGTTCAGAAAAACTCACTGTATAAACCGAGATTGGAATCTTGAATGTGTGAGAATCAGTTTCCACGTAAATGGTTTAACAGTTCTGGGAATAGCAGATGTTTCCTCTCCCTAACTGGTTCATCCAGTCCAGCGTAGTATGAAATCACTTCTGCCATTTTTATAATGACTCATGATTACCCACGATGCACTGCAGAGGGTCAGATGCAGCTCAGCGAGTCTCTGTGCTCTTTCTTCTGGAACAAAAGCTTTTCTGGGAATGTAATATGACACAGAGTGCTGTGTAAAGAGCACGGGCCTGAGCACTGAACTGGTGAAGATATTTAAATCTGTATCACATGACTGTCTCCCACAGGTCTCCCACAGGTCTCCGCCAGGCTTCCTCGGACCCGGAAACACTTTCCACCAGGGCACAAAATAATGGTGAGGGAAATTTGCGGTTCTCTCTTGAACTGATCCTCTGTTCCCTCCGGTACAGTGAACCCTCACTAATGCACAGGTTTAAAGGTTTAAAGGCCTCAAAACAAAACATCTACAAACTACGGTTTCACACTGTATTCTGCGCCATACGCCAAACTACTGTGGTAATTTACAAATGAAAACAAACTACATCAAAGAAAACAAAATTATAAAAATGAAAACAAATTTACACCTGAAAAAATTACATTTAAGAAAACAAAATTTTAAAAATTTACATTCAAGAAAACACAACTACAAAAATAAAAACAAATTTACAAATGTAAAAACTACATTTAAGAAAACAAAATTACATAAATAAAAACAAATTTACAAATGAAAAAGAAATTACATTTAAGAAAACTGGTAAAATTGTTTCGCCTCTTGTAAATTTGTTTTTATTTTTGTAATTTTGTTTTCTTGTTTCTCGTTTGTAATTTTGTTTTCTGAAATGCTCATTTGTTTTGCACTTCTTGGCCACTGTACCAAACACCTCATTCTCTTTGTTAAACATAACTCACTCATTCACTCAAGCACATCCAGCAATCTGTCTTTTTCTTTCCAGCAGGGGGAGCTACGAGCTCCTCTGTGGGCCTCATTAAAGAAGAAGACATGGAAAGTTCATGCGGTTAACTGCCTGTTGCTGAGGTTGTCCTGGGAACCAGTCCCAGCTCTGGCAGCTTGTTGTTGGAAAGGGCTATCCGTGGTGTTCAGCTGGATCTGTCCAGGCCTGTCACTGTTCTCCAGGGTGGTCACAAGCCTGTAATGATGAACCTGCTGTGCAGAAATCAGAGCACATTAATTTTGCATTACCTTTTTCTTTCAGTTCCTCCGAGCAGCAGCATCGAGTTACAGTCAGATCAGAATGGATGATGAACAGCCATCAAGAACAGCAGCCAGCTTCAGAGTGTAACTCGATCTGCTGGCCAGGTTAAAGCATCTGTGTAATGTATGTTAGCAGTGTGGGTCACTAGCACAGTAACTAGCACAGTCATGCCCAAACAAAAACAGAGGGCGGGGACTTCTGGAGACGCCATGTTGACAGCAACAGCCTAGAACAGTCTGGAGCTCTGTCTGTTTTACCAGGAATCTCCTAAGTCCTACATCAGTGGTCATAGGACACCGCCCACAGGACACTGTCGGCTGGATAGCTTTGGTTGGTGGACAACAGTGACACTGAGATGTCCAGCAGCAGTCCAGGTTTTCAACTCCCAGTCCTATGTCCGGCGCCGTACCCGGATGGACACCTATTAGTCCATGAACTATTTAAAATGTCCGCTCGCCAACTATATTAGGACGCTGTTCACAGGACAGCGCCCACAGGACGGCGCCCACAGGACCGCGCCCACAGGACGGCGCCCACAGGACGGCGCCCACAGGACGGCGCCCACAGGACGGCGCTCACAGGACAGCGCCCACAGGACGGCGCCCACAGGACGCCGCCCACAGGACAGCGCTCACAGAACGGCGCCCCCAGGACGCTGTTGGCTGGATAGTTTTGGTTGCTGGCAGTCCTCAGTCCACCACTAACACACCACCAGTGCTGAGAATGATGCACCACCCACATAATACCTGCCCAGGGGTGGTCCAATAACGGTGGTTGGTGTAGCTCAATGGATAACACCACTACCCACCAGGGAGCCACCACCACATGTGGAAGACTGGGGTTCAAATCCCGGTCTGGGTGACTATGACTATTCTGTGCTACACCAATAAGAGTCCTTGGGCGAGACTCCCAACACTACATCGGCCTACCTGTAACATGAATATCTGAATAAGAGCGTCAGCTAAATGCTGTAAATGTCCTGACCATTGAAGATAATCAGGTAGTAATACAGTTATACACGAGAAACGTAGACTCGACTAACACACGTCTGGAACCTGTAAACACCATACCAGACGTGTCTCTGCTATAGCGATAAAGCGATATGTACTTAATACGCATCACCAGTGGAGACCACAAACCTGCATGCGATCTAGGGATTTCGTTATTTAAAGCGTCACGTCCTAGTTCTGCATCTGCGTTAATAGTCAATAAAACTTAAAAACAACACCAGAGGAACAAAAATAAACAGAGGACCAGGTGGCGATCACAAACCTAGGACACACATAGATATTAGCATGGAGAAGCAGACAGTGGTAATGGATAGGTAGGGCAAATTGAGCTAACCTGATAGCTCAGGTTGTCGGTTTTCCGCTATGGTGGTTAGCACTTTACCCTCCGCCGTGTTCTGTTGGACTATGTCAGAACACAGTTGTAGATTAATACGCACGTGCGGGCGGTGAGACAAACGCACGAGATTGTATTGATAATTTATTATAAGCTATTTGAAGGACACACTTCACGTACTGTTCACATTCATGCCCGTGCGTTTACCTGGGAGCTTTCCAGCGTACTGTTGCGAACTGTGTGACCTGAGACTCTCTCTGTCAGGAGCGTCACATCCTGAGAACCGAGATGAGCTCCTGATGGCCTGCTGTTCTCAGATGCTGTCATGATTTAAAAATACATCCAGACACCTAGCAGGTTCCTGTGATCCTCAACTCACCGTGCTCCTACCAGCGCATTGAACCCTTATACCCCTGCAGAAGCCTCCGCGCAGAGTCAGAGTCCCCCGCCGAGCCCGGCTGTACAGTAGGCCTTCGCAGGGCAGCAACGCGTCAGCCCGGCTGTACGCGAGTTCGTCTGGATCTCTTCACCAGCTGCCGAAGGCGCTATGCAATCGATCTACACAGGCGGATCTAGCTCTTGGATTGTGTTTGAGGGCGAAGGGATGGCCAGAAGCCTTGCCGGTGGACCCTGTGGCCAGCTCCAAGCCACAGACCTTTCAGAAGGCCTCATTAGGATATTAGTGCGGGGACCCAGGGTCAGACCTTTGGGTTCTTCTTCGATGGAAAGGCGTGTCAGTGTACAGGGACCGTGCTTCGTCCACACCCTGCTTCCTGCTAACAGGGACCGGTAACATCAGCTTGACATTATCAAGCAGACAGTGTATCATAGTTAGGCGTGTTCTTTGTCTCTGGTAGTGCTGTGACACATGGGTCGGAATGGTCATGACACTGACTGATTATCTGTTAAAGCGAGTTTTAAGGCTTCGAGCAAAAAAAAGGGTGTCGCTAAGCTACCTGTGTTTAGCTGTGCTACTATGTACTTTAGGCCCCATAGTTTATTGGACTAACAGATATCGCAATTCGGTGCCAAATAAGCCAAATGATATCGATGCGCTATTAGAGATTATAGATAGTCAAACCTATCTCTAAAGTGCAACGGTGTCTCTACATCTACAATGTGTTGCTGCCGTTTCTCCCGAGAGAGATACCGTACCAGTTCAACAAAGACTTAACCCACCATTCCTTAGCGCACATTTAAGACGGCCCTTTACAGCATAATATATACTCATTCCTCTCGCTGCTTGCGTCCAAACCAACTCTCACGTTACTGAAAAGCATTCTAACGTCGCCATTACTGGCGTTTGAGAAAGAGAAACATGGAAGTCTATAACCTCACCGGTTTACTTGTTAAGCTCTTGTATGTAGTGGCATTTAGGGGTCCAACAAAAAAAAAAAAAAACTCGGCACAGGGGGGGTGTCTCTCACGTCCAGGTCCGAGCTTCAAACTAAACGCGCGAGCACACTTATTATGAGAGCGGGACAATCATGAATTTAGCATCCTCTGACAGGGTCTTTTAAGTGGAGAGGGTTTGGAGGCAGCCATCTCAGTTTCCACGTTCATGTCAGTTTAACAGCACTGTTTTGAACAGCATTTTGGCTCTCTCAGGCAAAATTTACTAACATCATTGCTTTGGAGCTGAACATCCGTCTCCTGCGTGAGTGACATGACCTACCGCTATGTGTGAGGAGGAACACCAATCTCAGTTACCTACCTACAGATGCAGGAAGAGTGGAGATAACCGTGGCAGTCACAAGAGGAGACCTGTGGCAGAGAGTTACACGACGGGGTGTGTCTGAAATCTCCTCAAGACTGAGTTCAACAACCACCAGCTAGCTAGCTCAGCTAACTTACTCTAAACCCTAGCTTAGCCGGCTCAAGCCCGTGCGTCGAGCTCAGAGCCAAGGTGCTACATTAGCTAATAGCTAACACTGATTTCGTGCTAGATTGGATTCAGTCGCGGTGCACAAGGACAGGTATTGTCAGCAACAAAGGAGATAGTGTAGTCCAATATCAGTACAAACAATCCTCCACTCATGCTGTGAGACCTGACCCTGGTTATGAGCATGCAGCTGCTCCAATTCTGTCCCTCAAGAATTTTGGGTTTAAAAGGGAGGTCGGAGGGAGTGCTGTATACGATACATTGTAAGATGCTAACTATGTTCTACATCGGCTAGTGGATAATTCTCTGTGAGATTACTTAGGTACTGTACGTGATCTCTTCGCAGCAGTAGCTAAGGCTTAGACGGTCATGGACAAGGCTACCAAGGCTGGCCATCTTCACCTTAGCTGTGCAGCAACATGAAGGATCTGGACTCATCGCAAGAAACACAGCCTAATGAAAAGGCTCCATATCTAATACATCGGGTATGCATAGCCATTAATGTCACTTTGGCTTTTGTCAGTGGGAGCCTACCGCTGCTCATAGGATTAAGCCATGGGCTAGCTTTAGGGGCAGTCTAGCTAGCTATCTTTGCTTGACTGATTAGAGAAACTGCAGGCCTTCTCCTACTTCTCTTTTCCTCAATCTGCCCAGTGAAGGTTGCTTAGTACGATACGTGAAGATGTCAATGATGGGACTCAAAACTATTCTGCAACAGCAAGGAACACGAATACTGCTGGCGTCCTGAAAGAGAGGAGGACCCTCGGACAAGATCGCTAGTCAGAGGGCTCCGAATCTAGGTGTTAGGGTTGAGGGTTATTCAGGCATAGGCATATCTACCCGCCTACAAGCTGAGTCCAGTTAGTAAGTTAATGTATATCATTCCACTTCACACCCGTTAGGTGTGTAAGGACCAACCTCTGTATACGTGTTTATACAGGTTATAATTTAAATCTCCTGGTAATCGTACCCGACCCCTTCACCACCATCCTCCTTTATGACGTTCCTCCTTATTCTGGGTTATATAAAGCGAGCCAACTCTACTCGGACCTGACCTGGGTCCTAAACCAGCAGGGTGGTGCCAGCTATAAACCTCTCTTTTGGACTTCCTCTGAAGTGGAGCCATTCCAGGACCAAAATACTGGCCCCTGCATCGGACTTAAGGGTGGAACTCGTGGGGTGGTAGACACCTACCTGCTTGTATTATGCCACATTAGCCTACGAATAGCTAAAGACGCAAACAATCGTGATCTTCAGATACATTATTATTCACCGGCGGTTTCTGTCAAAAACTTCTCATATGGTAAACTCACTATACAGCACTTCCTCCCACTGTCTTCACAGTTACAGGCTACCTGACCGCTCCCCCCCCACCCACCCCCCCGCCCCCCCCCCTCCTCGCTCTTCCCTCTCCCCCTCTCCCCCCTCCCCTCCTCCCCCTCCCACCCCCTTCACATCCCCCCCCCTCCACCGACCCCCCCCTCCCCCCCCCCGCTCCGCCCCCCCCCCCCCTCCCCGCCCTCCCCCTCCCCCCACCATACCCCCCCCCCCCCCCCCCCGCCCCTCCCCCCCCCCCCCCCCCCCCCCCACCCCCCGCCCCTCCCCGCCCCTCTCCATTCACTGTCTGTGTCATGTGGATTCTGTTCGAGCTCCTCAATGCTTTCCCTACCTGGTTCTTCAGCGTCTGTACTGTGAACCTGCTTGGGACTGAGTTCTCAGCAGGAACAGGTGCTCACAGACACGGCTCCAGGTTCACCAACACAGACGAAGATGCCGAGCGTGTTAAAGCTGGAAGCCCAGAGAATTGACGGTCGAGAGGCATCTGTCGGGGCCGGCAAAGGCTCCAGACACGTTCGATGGAGATGGATCAGCACTTTGGCCCCAAGCATGGACTTTCCGGGTTTCTGTCCTACTCCACTCTGCAGTCAGCCCGGTAGTACATGCAAGGTCACGATCGCGCACGCACGACATTCTCCACCCACCCTTCCTCCTCTGTAAACAACAGCAAGTTTAAAAAAAAAATTTAAATAAAATATAAAACCATATAGACTTTGATTTTATATAAAATGTATATAAAATGATACAAAAAGAAAAGAAAATATTATTTTTTATATTTCTTTTTAAAATTTTATTTTATTTTATTTATTTATTTATTTTTTTCTATGTGTACCATATGTCTCACCGGGTATGAAAGCTGGTGTAACACCCTAATTTCCCTTTGGGATCAATAAAGACTTATTTAAACATTTAAACGTAAACAAAAACTAAAATAAATAGATATCATGATATGAGTTAATCAGGGCTTGATCTGTTCTTTCACATTTTGCCACAATGCAAACAAAACCTCCAATTATTTTACAGTTATTTTAAAAAATATTCAAATTTTACAGGGTATATCAGTGATGAATTTATTCCCAGTGATTTAATATAATTTGTAAAAGTGGTATTTTTCCAAAAAAAAAAATTTTTTTCACTTTTAAAAATGAAATTTTACTTATAAAATTGGAATTTAATTATTTTTTTTAAATTTATTATTTGTAAAATAAAATGTTTTTTGTAAACTCTCAATTTTGACTCCAGCACCTAACTGACAAATAGTCTTATTTTGTTCCACCTCACCATTTTTCTGGTCACTTTGGAGTGCCAGACACTTTCCTCGTCCACTGCGTACATTACCCGCACCATCATTTAGTGCAAATTCGGAAGATAAGTAATAACTCAACAAAAAAAAAAAATAATATATATCTTATAGTATAGAGATATAGTTATATATATATACTATATATATATATATGGGCTTATGTACAAATCCTGCCTACCCTTCAAATCTCACCCAGCCAAGAATCTAACGGCATTGCTTCTTGCACTGGGACACGGAAGGGTTCCCTCTCCAGGTTGACACCCCCAACCATGTAGTCTTAAACTATGTCCCGTGGCTCTTGTTGCAGCATTAATACTTTGTTTTTACCCCCCACCCCCCCCTTCCCCTGGGAAACTCGATGGTTGGTGGTAGCCTCAGCAGATTATACCACCACATACCCTGCCAGGAGAGCCAAACACATCCACCACATGTGGGAGGACTGTGTGGTTGCGAATCCCCGTCCTGCGGTGGACTAGGCTGTCGCGTATATATAATAAGAGTCCTCCGGGGTAGAGCTACCAACACAGCCACACCCCTGGCCCACCTGTAATCTGATTAACCTGGTAAGTCTACTCAGGAATAAGAGCCTTGGGTCTAAATTCAATAACTCGTTAAAACTAGGGGTCCAATCAAACCAACCAAGCCCCTAGCATTATTCCTTCCTCCACAAACTCTCGCAGTCGAGCAGAACGCAGCCTACCCCAGTCAGGCTAAACTGGTACTTCTCCAAAACTTCACGAACTCGTCCACATTCAGACTGCCACGGGATAGACGAAGCCGTGATTGGTCTACATCCGCAACAGAACATTTTCGGTTCCACACTGCATGCACATGTGTGCATGGTGAACCCCGCCCCGTAAAGCTTGTACTGCAGCCTGCCTTACGGCATTGCAAAAACTGGCTTATCGAGTGGCTGACAGTGGCACAGGATGTTTACAACGCCAGAGGAGGTTTAGATGCTCTGCTATGCTTCGATCCACAAACGGTTTACCACTCTGTCTAACATACAACAATCCGTCAGCTATGTGTTGTGTGAATAATCAAGGGAAGGAGAATATTTTCAAACTAATGGACCTAGCTGGCAGATGTTGTGGTAGTGCTAGTGGTGGTTCAGCGCTGTGTGATTTTATAATCTGGGGCGATTACTGCCCTTAGGACACCTGAATGCAATGAGTTTAAGGGACGTTCCTTTCCCAATACTTTTGTCATTACAGAGCTGTGGATAATCACACAGTGCTCATAAAGGTGTGTTCATCATGCAGGCACGGTACCAATGCATTCAGTAGTGTAAGAGACGATCGACCAGCATGTCCCTGGACTTCTCTGGCCGGCCTGGCACATGGAAAGAAAAACAGTTTTGACCGCCGCCAGTCAAGCAGCTCCCATCTTTCACCACCGTAGCAGATTCTCTGCCTTTCGAGTGTCGATAAAACCCTCCAGGGACACTAGGGTGGCGCCACTGATCTACGCTCTCCATACTCCCCCAGCAACCACAGCAGGGCCCGCTGCCCCTGAGAGAAGCAGAGAGGAGATACGGACTACGACTCCAGGACATTGTGAAAAAAGACCTACAGTCTACAACTCACTGTCCATCTTATCAGCTCCATTATGACCATATCACAGTGACACTATGTAGGTGTTAGCAGGTCCAGACTGTAGTGCAACACCTGTTTCTCTGCTGTACATGTATTACCCTGATTCTTCAATGGTCAGGACCCACACGGACCACCACAGATCAGGTATGATGTGGGTGGTGAGATCGTTTCTCTTAGCACTGCAGTGGACACTGGAACGTGGTGGTCGCGGTGTGTTAGGTATGTGGGTGAGAGCTTAGCGTGGTGGATGGAGCTAGACCCACTAGCAGTTGCTGCCTGGACGTGGGTTGAGGACACTGTGTCCACTCACTGTCCACGATCCATATTAGGACACTCCTACCTTGCTGAGATCTTCACTACCGCAGCCGGTTCACGCCGAAACCGTAGAGACAGTCAAGAGACGAAATAGCTCATCTACGCTGCACTGCATCGAACACCAGTGCAGTGTGTTGGTCATCCTCTTTATCCTCAATCAGTGGACACCAGGACCGCTGCCCACAGGGACGCATTCGGCACGGATGCTCTGCCTCCACAAGACCCTGCCCCACAAGGACGCCTGCCCCACAAGACCCTGCCCCCACAAGGACCCTTGCCCCACAAGGACCCTGCCCACAAGGACGCTGCCCCACACGGACGTCTGCCCCGCCTCACAAGGACGCTGCCCACAGGACGCCCAGTGCCCCACAAGACCCTTCCGCCTCCACAAGAACGCCTGCCCACACAAGGACGCTGCCCACAGGACGCTGCCACAAGACCCTCGCCCTACATGGACAGCTGCCCACACGAACGCCTGCACCCACAGGAACGCTAGCCGCCGACAGGACGCTGTTGCCTGAATAGCCTTGTGGTTAGGTGGCTGATTCTCAGTCTAAAATCCAGGGATAGATGTAAGTGTCATGCTGAGTCTGACTTCACTCACCCCACACCCATGGTCACAGTTGTCACGCAAGCAGTGCTGAGGACATGACTCAACCGACGAGCCACAACGCCACATTACTATACTGCTCCTGGTGGTGAGGTCGTTGTGGGGGTCCTTGACCATTGAAGAACAGTGGTAATACAGTATACAGAGAAGAAACAGAATGATCTGTAGTAACTAGCAGAGCGCTCCTATGATGGGTATCAGGGGAGTCGGATACAACATTACGAGTGTAGATACAAGGAGGTGTAAGCTAAATGAAGTGGCTTGAAGCTTCTCACCCCTGGTTCCAACCCGCAACTCTATAATAAGGCCCCCGTGACTGAGCTTGATTAGTTTGTATTTAGGTGTGCTGGTTGCAGGGGCCAGCACTTAAAATGTGCAGGGCAGGACCACTTCTCAGCCCTGTGGCACCCAGTTCACCTGCATGCCTGCAGTCACAATGTCCTGCTATTGGAAGAGCAGAAATAAGCTGTGATATGGCGAACAAGATCCAATGCCAAAACTCCCAAGGCCTTTGCAGGTCTCAGTGTGAAATGACAAAATGGCCTTGTGTAAACCATCAGTCAAGTGGACGGAAAAAAAAAAAAAAAAAGAAAAAAAAGAGTCCTTCCCACCTCATCGTCCTCCTGAGGGCTCTCATCACAGCCTCCACAGCCTTGGCCGATCGGGGTGGAGCCTGGGGGCAAGAACCATCACCAGGTCCTCTGAAGGTCTGGACACCGCTATAGGGACACAGTAACGGAGACACAACAGACAAACAGGGATACAGACAGGCGGGAACAGTTTATTAAGACACTTCATAAGCATACTAAATGTTCCGCATGTGACGATAAACTAAGCGTCAGCCTGTATCGCTGTTGCCTGACTGATCTCCAACAGCCACCACAGTCAGCTGAGGGCCCAGATTGGGTGTCCCTCCGATGAGTGTCCGTTTCCGTGTTTACGTGGCCAGCACCATCGTCATAAACGGCTGCACACGTCAGCGACCACCCATGCACCACAGACCGTTACCACGACTTGTCCCTTAACACCACGTCACCGTCACCAAGACTGCCAGTGGTGTCGTCCGACTGTCATGGAGTGCTCAAGAATGGCAGCGGGTCATCTCAGTGACGAGGTCCCGCTTTAGTCTTGTGGAGACGCCCAACGATCCGTGGTGTTTGGAGGCACTCGTGGTCAGCGCCGAGAATGAACGATTTGGTGTCACACGTCCAGAAATAGGCGCTGTGTCGCTACCTTCCACCCCTACCGACCATCTGCAGGAACTGTGTGTGAGGATGTTACAGCGAGCGAAAAACCCGTCACATGCGACAGTCAGTCATCCCCAGCATGCAACGAGGATGGCTAACAGGCTGAGGGATTGTGCCGAACGACATCTCACCACCTTGCTGCCTCTCACGTGCTGGCAGCTATAGCAAGCTCAGGCCCAGTCTGGGGCCCTGGTTGGATTGGCTAGACGCCATACAGAACCTATGGGGTAAGCACCTTAATGCCGGTTCTATTGATTCCACAGTTAGATTGATTTGTAGAACCGTTGTTTCTAATATAGGGGTGACTTGCAGCTACAGAATGACCGCATGGCAAGTGGTCTATGAAAGTTTCAGGGCTGCTTAGACTAGAAGGCATTGCACTCCAGAGCGCCTTCTGAATGCCCCTTGCAACAGACCACATCCTTTAAATCCGGGTGGGAGAGTTTTACCTGGCCACCTGAATTTGCTGCTGAGCATTCTCACTCACTCTGGATGTATGTGGTCTTGTTTCAGTGCCACAGTCCCGTCAGAATGTCCAGCACTTCTCAGTGTAGTTTCGTCCAATACGACCTTCTGGAGTAAAGAAGATTTCCATTGGTCAAGTTACGGTAACAGACAAACGTTCGCACTTCTACTCAACCCGTTGGAGTTGGGGTTGCACCTCGAGACTACTGGGACTGGATTTGGTAGGTCACAAAGAGACCTCAAAACTTACACAGAACTGCTTGATCCAGGAGTTTGTTTTTGGAGAAGCAGACCTGTACCTTAGGGACTCGATTCGAACTCTGCGACTCGTCTCAAACTTGTACCCCAAAGACTCAACTCAGATTTTCATCCCAGAGACTCAACTCAGGCTAGCCCCTCATAAAATCAAAACTAAGCTCAGACGCCTCAGAGCCTCACAGCCCAACTCGGACTCGTACATTGGATCCTCCATTCCGACTCAAACAGTAGTGACTCGATATGGACTCATACCTCAGGGAATCAAATTTGGAACTTAGAAACTCACTCTGGACTCGTAAGTTACAGACCCAAGACCTGACTCAGATTTGCATCACTGAGGCCCAACTTGAACTTACATCTCAGAGACTCTTAGGTTTGCACCTCAGAGACTCAAGAGTCAACTCGGACTTGCAACTCAGGGACTTAATTTGGACTTCTACCTCAGGGTTTTGCATGGACAGGAAAGCCACTCGAACTCACAACTTAGGGACTCAACTTAGACTCACACCATAGCGGCTGGATTTGGAGTCACACCTCAATGGCTCAACTCTGACTTAGCCCTCAGTGAATGATTCAGACTCACACTTCAGAGATCGTTAGGACGCGCAACCACACGACTTGACTCAGACTCGCTTCAGAAGGAGTAGACTCGGACTCACACCTTAGCAACACGACTTCAGCGACTCAAATCGGACTCGCACCTCAGGGGCTCAATTCAGACTTGCACCTCAGCGGCTCAAACTGGAGTCACACCTCAGGGGCTCAATTCAGACGTGCACCTCAGCGACTCTACTCAGACTCGCACCCCAGGGGCTCAATTCAGACTCACACCTTAGGGATTTAAGGCTTGACGCTCTGGGTTCGGACTTGCACCTCATCACCTGACTTTGGCCTTGGGACCTTGATTCAGCAACTTTTGACACAGCTGGCCACCTCAGGGTGATTCGAGACTCATTTAGGTCACACGCTCAAAGACCCTCGGTACGAACTTGCACATCAGCCCCAACTTAGACTTGCACCCAGCGGCCCGCCTGGTATGTTTTTTCTACATTTAAAGTGTCTGTTTTCGGAAAAATGACTGCGTCAGAATCAACGTTTGAACTCTCCTAGACGCCAGAGGCGTTCTCCAGGAGCGAGGTTTAACCACCGTAACAGAATGCAAATGAAACACGAACACTTAAACATAACCTCTCCTGCGGTGTGGTTTCTCTTTAACCTGAGACAACCTGTATCTCACACAATACACAATGTTTGCTGACGGACCGTGGGGGGAAAGAATATTGGAACGCAGCTCTTCTACAAGGCCATCTGTCGAGGCATTGCGATACATGAGCCATTTCGCCGTGCCGCAACGTTATACTAGACAGCATTCCAGTGTCTACAGAACCATTAGACCATGTTTATATCGCGCCTGCTTTTTTTCTCATTAACCAATTTCATGGTTCCCATTCACCCAACACAAAAGTGATTCTGCAATGGTGGGGAACACAAGAAGCAACAGCTTCAGAACTGCAGTCTAGTACACATACCCAAGCCTACATAGTTCTCCAAAACCAAAGACGGGATCTTCCCCAGCACTTCCACACCTCACTCTGCTGCCAGTTCACAGGCAACCTGACGCGAGGTTGTAGATGTTCCAGCAAAGTTATTCATAGGTGGTTATTGCTGGGACCTTCCGGACCACACACAGAGCACTGTTTAGGCTCCCAAAGCCCGAAAAAAATCTAAATTTTTGCACAGGAATTTTTTTTTTTTTTTTTTTTACCTATCATTCAACATTACCATATATACTGTATCTAAAGCATTATGTATGACCTACAGCGCACATGCGGTATGTATTACCTACAGCTACATATGCTGGTATGTAATTATCTACTCCACAATGCAGTATGTATTATCTACAACTATGAATTAGCGTGCTTGTTTACCTACATGCGGTATGTATTATCTAACAGTGCTACAATGCGGTATGTTTATCTACTGCCACAATGCGGTATGGTATTATCTACTGCCACAATGCGTATGTGGTTACCTACAGCCAACAATGTCGTTATGTATTATCTACTGCCACAAGTGACGGTAATGTATTACCTACATTCCACAATGTTCGGTATTATTACCTACAGCCACAATGCGGTATGTATTATCTACAGCCACAATGCGGTATGTATTATCTACTGCGGTATGTATTATCTACTGCCACAGTGCGGTATGTATTATCTACTGCCACAATGCGGTATGTATTATCTACATCTACAATGCGGTATGTATTATCTACTGCGGTATGTATTATCTACTGCCACAATGCGGTATGTATTATCTACTGCCACAATGCGGTATGAATTATCTACTGCCACAATGCGGTATGAATTATCTACTGCCACAATGCGGTATGTATTATCTACTGCCACAATGCGGTACGTATTATCTACAGCTACAATGCGGTATGTATTACCTACAGCTACAATGCGGTATGTATTATCTACAGCTACAATGCAGTATGTATTATCTACAGCTACAATGCGGTATGTATTATCTACTGCTACAGTAAAGTATGTATTATTTATGGCTACAATGCGGTATGTATTATTTATGGCTACAATGCGGTATGTATTATCTACTGCTACAATAAAGTATGTATTATTTATGGCTACAATGCGGTATGTATTACCTACAGCTACAATGCGGTATGTATTACCTACAGCTACAATGCAGTATGTATTATCTACAGCTACAATGCGGTATGTATTACCTACAGCTACAATGCAGTATGTATTATCTACAGCTACAATGCGGTATGTATTATCTACAGCTACAATGCAGTATGTATTATCTACAGCTACAATGCGGTATGTAATTACCTACAGCTATCAATGCGGTGATGTATTATCTACAGCTACAGATGGCGGTATGTATCTGTATCTCACAGGCTACAATGCAGTATGCGACATTTTTCTACAGCTACAATGCGTTATGTATTATCTACTGCTACAGTAAAGTATGTATTATTTATGGCTACAATGCGGTATGTATTATTTATGGCTACAATGCGGTTATGTAATTTTATTGTAATATACTGCTAACAATAAAGTATGTATTATTTATGGCTACATGCGGTAATGTACCTAATCTACACTACAATAGGTGGGTATGTATTATTAATAGCCACAAGGGCAGTAATAGGAATATGTCTTATTACACTATAGCTTGAGATAGCAGCCTGTTGCATAGTTTCTATTGCAGACACATCCTCAGTGCAAGCTAGGCTCTTCCGCTCCTCCAGAACCAATGCCACATTTTCATCGTGTTCATCCAGCTCCACCAGATCTCCATCTTAGCTGAAGACGTTATTTATGTAGCCCGGGCTCGGAGTATATCCACAGAAGAAGGCGTTTTGTAATGGTCTTCGTCTCGCATACAGAGCTGGCTGACTGCGTAGAACTGCTTGCACGTGTGGCAGAGTTGGCCAGCAAAACGCAGCTCACGGGACGCAGCCCAACAGTGGCCATCAGGGTGTTCCACGGGCACGCAGGAGGGCGTCTGACTGCACCGCTGGGTGGGCCGTCAGTACTAGATGCGGATCGCGGATTGTCTCCGCCAGTGTGACTGGGTGCATGAGCGCTTTGCAGGACTCAGTCGTCCAGGCAGGCTGAGGATGTCGAAGGCTCGGCGTCCGTTGGGAGACGATAACGAAGAGGAATGGTACAGAACTTCACTCTGGAGCCCAGCTGTCCAAATACCGTCATCCTAGAGGGACAGCAAACAGCGTTAGACCCATTTATCCGGCTGCGATCAACGTTAGCACTTCTACATTTAGGATTCAACGTATTTCTGCCATCATCCATCAGGAACCTCATATTCAATCTCAGTACCAACCTATAGCAAATAGTTTGGGGTAAAAAAACCATATTTTGGGCAGACAGTAATGTCAATAATTTTAGCTAACAGTTTGTTCTGTCTGTGTTAATTGGTGTGATTTAAGTAGATATGTGCTAATAATAAGTCGTGTCATTTCCATAACTCGGAAATGGTAACTTGTCTCTCAAAATGATAAAAAAAAGACATAAATAAAATAATAAAATCAAATGAAAATAAAATTAAATAAAATAATTGAAATTTCAATTAAAAGTTCAAAAATACAATAATAATAATAAATAGTTATTCCATGTTATTAATTTACAACCTTTTAATGTAAAATTAATGTACATTAACAGATTAATTGTACGTCTTTTTGTGTTGGTTTGTTTTTTTGGTCTATTGATTCAAAATAGAGGTCTTGAGCTTGTGTTCCCCTGTAGCTGGTGAGCATTAATACTCGGATTAACATTTATTGATATTTTACCTAATAAGTCAATAACTGAATTCATATACCATAAAGATTTTGTGCACTGATTCTCAGCTGCTTGTCTCTTCTTCCGGTTCTTCGTTCCCAGATTTTTGTCCGCAACTAGTCCCTTGCCAGTTTTTCGACATACTGAGCTGGACGTCCGGAACATGGGTCTGATTGGGCTATGCCTGTGACTTTTGATCGTCATCTCCCAGTTCTTTTCAGCCCCTTTCGACCCTACTGGTTCCTTTTAGCCTCCAGGCTGCATGTACTCACTTCAGGGCAGATCCCCAAACCCGAATCCACAGACATAATTGACCCACACTCTTCTATGTGTCCATTCTTCATCCCTCGTTCCTCCAATAGCACAACCCACTAGACAAAGCTAAAAAGCAGCAGGATGGATATACAGTGCTGTACAGCTGGACAGAGGTATGACAGAGTTAGTTAGCAGGGTGAGCCTCACCTGTTGAGCAGTGATGCGCGATGGCTTGTGTTTAGAATGACCACCCCTCCCTCGTCTTGCAGGTCTCCTCCAGCGGCGCCGGAGCCACAACGCAGTTCCCTGACGACAGGGTCAGGGTCCCTCAGGCAGAGCATACAGCTCGTTCACCACACTGGAATCTTGCAGGGTCCATCACACAGCTACCAACACAGAAAACAGTGGGTAGGAACAGCGAAGCGCCCCTGCTAGTGGAATCAGCAGGTACGACGGCACAGGGGCCCACATGGGGTGTGTTACACGCTCTCCCCTATTGGGGCTGTGTGTACAGCCCTCCCCTTTGGGGTGTGTTACAGCTTCTCCCCTTCGGGGTGTGTTACAGCCCTCCCCTTTGGGTGTGTGTCTACAGCTACTCCCCTTGCGGGTGTGGTGTTACAGCCCTCCCCTTTGGGGTGCGTGCTTACAGCGTCTCCCTTTCTGGGGACATGTGTTACAGCTCTTCCCCTTTGGGGTGTGTAGTACAGCTCCCCCCCTTTGGGGTGTGTTTACAGCTCTCCCCTATGTGTTTGTGTTTACAGCTCTACCCCTTATGAGGTGTTGTGGCTCAGCCCTCCCCATTTGTGGGTGGTTATACAGCTACTCCCACTTGTCGGGGTGTGTATACCAGTGCCCTCCCCTTTGTGGGTCATAATGCTTGTGTTAACAGCCTTACTCCTTTCTGGGGTGTAGTTACAGCTTCTCGCCCTTCGGGCGTGTGGGTTTACAGCTCTACCCCTATATGTGCTTGTGGTTACAGCTCTCCCCTATTCGGGGTGTGTTCTGTGTTTACACAGCTCACTCCCCTCTGGGGTGTGTGTACAGCTCTCCCCTTTGGGGCAGTGATTACCACCGCGTCCCCCTTTGGGGGGTGTTACAGCTCTCATCTCTGGAGGGTGTTCCAGTGTGTTACAGCTCTCCCCTTTGGGGCGTATTACAGCTTCTCCCCTTCGGGGTGTGTTACAGCTCTCCTTCTTTGGAGGTGTGTTACAAGCTCTACTCCCTCTGGGGTCTGTGTTACAGCTGCTCCTCTTTGGGGCGGCGACTTACAGGCTCTCCCCCTTCGGGGGTTGTGTTACAGCCCTCCCCTATGTGTTTGTGTTACAGCTCGCCCCTCTGGGGTGTGTTAACAGCCTTCTCCACCCTTTGGGGCGTGTTACAGCCTTCTTCCCTCTTGTGGGGTGTGTTAGTTCAGCTCTCCTCTCTTTGGGTGTCTGTGTTTACAGCTCTGCCTTTTCGGTCGTTGTTGTTACATAGCCTCCTCCCTTATGGTGTGTGATGTTTTACTGCTTTGACTCCACTCTTAGGTTTGTGTGTGGTTAACCAATCTCTTTCCCCTCTGGGTTATGTTGATGGTTACCAGCTTCTCCCCTTTTCGGGCGGCGTGTCTACAGCGCTCCCTTTCGGGGTGTGTTTACAGCCAATCCCCTATAGTGCTTCGGATGTTATCATGCTCTCCCCTCTGGGGTGTGTTATACAGCTCTCCCCTTTCTGGGCTGTGTATACAGTGCTCCCCCCATTGGTCGTGTTTGTGTGTTATACAGGCAGTGTGTACTTCTGTCGCGGACCCTACATTGTGTTTGTGTGGTTTTCAGTTCTCATCCTCACTTGTCGGGGGTGGTGTGGATTTTCTAGCCAGCGTCTCTCTTTTGGGGCGTGTTACAGCTCTCCCACACTTGGGCGGCCTGTCCAGCGTTCCCCTTTTTCGGGGTGGTTATACAGCTACTACCCCTTCGGGGTGTGTTACAGCTCCTCCCTACTTCGGGGCATGTTGTGTGTTACTAAGCTCTACAGAGAACACCCCAGTCATAAAGTCTCCATGATGATTTACTTTACCACAACACATAGGTTGAGGGCCACAAGATGTAGATGATTTAGGAAATGCAGATGTTAGTCATCATATAGCTAATTGGGTGGTGATAAGAATCACATCTCGCCATTGCTACAACTTAATCCGCGACACCTCCAAAACCGCAAAACACAGCACCAAGACACCTCTTGGTCGTGCGGAGAACTTTTGTGCTGAAGCTATGTGCTTCTTCACCTGGTTGTTCTAGAGGACAGCAACTGTGAGTGTTCACAACAGGGTGTGTACTAAGACACAGAACTGCTACCCCAGACCATACTGAACGCAACGACCCTAGGACGAAGGGACAAGCGTTTCAGGCAGTCGACGTTCGATACACTGTGTCCTCGGCGAAACCAGAGTAGCCGGTGTAAAAATCAGGTCGGACACCGACACACGTATAGACGATCGTGCTAGTTACCGTTTAAGTCGGGCTGCACAGGCGAATCTTCAGCATTATTCTTAAGGTGGCAGTTCAAAAAAAAAAATGCCAGAAAGACACGAGGGGGAATATCTCTATGTGTGGTGTTGGTCCATCGTTGTTTTTCTCTGAGTGTAAATGGTGTTTAATTTTTTAATTGTCATTGTAATATATTGTAAGATAATTTAAATTCAAAATATAGTACAATGTATTAATTTTCTTATTTGTAATTAATTAATAGAGTTATATATATATTATACTTTTATATTGATTAAAATATTTATACTAATGCATATATATAAGTATTTTCTATATATACTTATAATATTATTACAATATAATAAAATTCGAGAATATTGCTATAATTTTAACCCCCCACATCAACAAAGCTGTTCAACGAGTTATAGAAGGCTGTAGTGTGCTGTACATTATCTCACAGTATGTTGGGCACTGCGGCTGTAATGCCGGTGTACCTTATCTCAGTGTTGGGCTTGCAGGCTGTGTAGTGCTGTGTCGTGCTTTTGTACACTATCTTCTAGTGTATGGGGTGTGAACGGCTGTCGCTGATAGTGTGTAGACGTATCTCAGTGTTGGGCTGCAGGGACTGGGTAATGCTGTGATTCTATCGATCAAGTCGGACTGGGCTGTGCGGCTATGTTAATGGTGGTTTACCCTATGGGCTCGGTGAGTTGGGCCTTGTAGGCTGTAATGCTGTGGTTCATGACAATTCTCAAGTAAAGTTGGGTTTGAATCAGGCGTTGTATGTGCTGTACCATATCTCGAGTTGTATGGTGTCTAACAGGCTGTAGTGCGCTGTACCTCGCTTCAGTGTTGGTCTGCGGCCAGGCGTTTGAATGCAATAGTACCTATCCTCAGTGTTAAGGCTGCAGGCTGTAATGAATGTAGAAACTATCTCCACCGGATGTTAGGGCTTGCAGGGCTGTACATCGTATGTGACCTTTGTATCAACTCACATTGTTGGGCTGCAGGTGTTAATGCCTGTAACCTTCATCTTCAGTGTTAGGGACTGCAGGCTCTTTGTTTACCAATGGCATCGTGACCTATCTGTCAAGTGTGTGGTGCTGCACAGGGCTGTAAATGCTGTCCCCCGCAATCCCTCAGTGTTGTTTTCGGAGGCTGCCCCAGCTGTAATGCTGTACCTCAGACTTAGTGTTCCGGTCTGCGAAGGGGTTGTAATGCTGGTACCTATCTCACGCCCAACAGCTCGATGGTGTTGGGCTGCAGGCCTATAGTGCATGTACCTATCCTTCAGTAGTGTTTGGGGCATGCATGGCTGTAGTGCTGTAACCTATTCTCAGTGTTTGGGCTGCAGGCTGTAGTGCTGTTTACTCTATCTCAGTGTTGGGTCTGGCAGGCCCTGTATCAGTGCCGTGTACCTATCATCGTGGTTGGCTGCAGGCTGTAATGCTGTATCTATCTCATGCGCTTGGGCTATCATGGCTGTAATGGTTGTACCTATATCTCAGTGCTGGTTAGAATGGCCTGTAGTGGCTGTACCTATCATCACAGTGTTGGGGCTGGCAGGCTGTGACGCTGCTGTACCTGTATCTCAGTGTGTTGGTGCTGTCAGGCTGGTAATGCTGTACCTTATCTCCAGTGTTGGTTGAAGGCTATAATGCCTGTAATCTATGATCTCAGTGTTGGGCTGCAGGCTGGTATCAGTGCTGTCTGTACCTATCTTAGTGTGTTGGGCTGCAGGCGAGGTAGTGCATTGTACCCTATGCTCAGTGTATGGGTTTGAAGGCTGTAGTGCTGTATACCCATCTTAAGTGATTGGGTTAGAAGGACTGTAGTGGCTGTAACCTATCTCAAGTGTTGGGTTGAAGGGCCGTAGGTGCCCTGTACCTATCTTCACAGTGTTGGGCTGCAGGCTGTAGTGCTTGTACCTATCTCAGTGTTGGGACCTGCAGGCGTGTATAGGTGTCACTTATCTCAAGTGTTAGCGCTGCAGTGCTGTAGTGACATGTAACCTATCGCTGAGTGTTGGGGTGCACGGCTAGTCCCTAGTGCGGCTATCTATCTCAGTGTTGGGCATGCAGGCTGTAGTTTTTGTTTTTTTGCTCGTACCACTGATCTCAGTGTGGGAGTGCAGATGCTTGTTAATGCTGGTATCTAGTCTAAGTCGTTAGGCGGCAGGCTGTAGTGCTGTACCCTAGTCATCACAGTGTTAGGCTTCAGCCTTGTAATGCCTGTAATCTATACTCACCAGTGTTGGGCTTCAGGCTGTAGTGGCTGTTGTACCTATTTTCTTTTTTTTCCAGTGTATTGGGCTTAGCAAGCCTGTAATCGACTGGGATCTATCTCAGTTAGTTGGGCTTCCGGCGTGTAAGTGCTGTATCCTATCGCAGTTGTTTAGGGCTTCCAAGTGCCTGTAACTGCATGTATGCCTATCGACAAAGTGTATGGTGGCTGCACAGCCTATAATAGCACTGTATATCTTATATCAGTGTTGAGGTTGAAGGCTGCTAGTTGTTTGTACCTGATCTTCAGTGTTTGTGGCTTGCACGCGCTGTAGTGCTGTACCCTATTCAGTGTTGTGGGTCTGCAAGTGTCTGTAGTGCCAGGTAAGTACCTTATGCACGCAGTGTTTGGCTGCAGGACTGTAATTTTTTGGGCTGTATCCTATCAATCCTCCAATGTGTTGTGGCTGCAAGGCAGGCTGGATACATGCTGTAACCTATCTCAGCATGTCTGGGCTGCAGGACTGTAATGCTGCTACGTGTCCAACCTATCTCGTGTTTGGGCTGCAGGCTGTAATGCTTGTAGGCCTCTCTCGCAGCTTTAGTGTGGGCTGCAAGGCGTGTTGAACTGCTGTATTCTACATCTCAGTGTTGGGCTGGCCTACGGCTGTAATGCTGTATCTAATCCTCCAGTGTTGGGTTGAAGGCTGTAGTGCATGTTGTAGTTGCTGTACCTCATTTCCTCAGTAGTTGGGACTGCATAGGCTGTTAGTGCTGTACCCCTATCTCAGTGTTGGGCTGCAGTGCCTGTTACATGCGATGTACCTATCTCAGTGTTGGTTTTTGATAGGCTTATAATGCTGTTACCTATCTCCTCATGGTTGGGAGGCTGCAGGCTGATACTGTACTGTGGTACCTATCTCACGTCAGTGCTTGGGCATGCAGGCTGTCAATGGCTTGTACCTATATCAGGTGTTGGTGGCTGCAGGCTGTCAATGGCATTGTACCCTATCTCAGGTTAGGCTGCAGGCTGTAAGTGCTGCGTATCCGCTATCTCAGCTCGTTGTGGCTGCAGGCAGTAATGACATTGTACCTGATCTCTAGATGATTGGGCTGCAGGGCTGTGGTAGATCGGTGTACCTATCTCAGTTGTTGGGCTTGCATGGACTGTAGTTGTGCTGTACCTTCTCAGTGTGGGTTGGGCTTGCAGGCTAGTTAGTTGACGTACCAATCTCAGTGTTTAGGCCTGCCCAGGCTCGTAATGCCTTGTACACCTACTCAAGTTGTTGGGTTCATGCAGGCTGTAATTACTGTATCGAATCTCAGTGTTGGGCGTTGCAGGCTGTAATGGTGTACCTATTCTCAGTGTTGAGCGCTACAGGGCTGTAAATGGTGATACCTATCTCAGTGTTGGGCTTCAGGCGTATAATGGCCTGTACCTGATCTCAGTGTTGGGCTGAAGGCTGTAGCAGTGCCCTGTACCTATCTCAGTGTTAGGGGCTGCAGGCTGTGTAGTGCTCTTGTACCTTATAGCAGTGTTGGGCCTGCAGTGGACTAATAATGCATGTTATCATATACTCAGTGTGGGTGGGCCTTGTGCAGGTGTGTAGTTGCTGTGTACCATATCTCAGTGTTTGGGGCTGGCAAGGCTTGTAGTGCTGTGTACCGATCTCAGTGTTGGGCTGCAGGTATAATGACGTCATCGTTATCCTCAGTGTTGGGCGGCAGGCTATAATGCTGTATACTATCTAAGTGTTGGGCTGACAGGCTGTAATGCTGTTAGCCTATCTCATTGTTGGGCTGCAGGCCCTGTCAATGCTGTGTACCTATACTCAGTAGTTTGCGCTGCAGCTGCAATGGCTGTGTCTATCTCAGTGTCTGGGCTGCAGGACTGATACTGGTGTACTATCTCAGTGTTGGGCCTTGCAGGCTGTAGTGCTGTACCTATCTCATTG
>JAMWET010003943.1:0-20836 GCA_024036415.1 Prochilodus magdalenae | reverse complement strand
ATTGGACAGCCCGCTACAATATGAAACCTTTCCAACAGTGGTTCTGAACCAATACTTCAGGCGCCTTCAACCCCCTCTCAAAAACAAACTCCCTTCAAACCTAGGCTTTAGGTCCCCCAAATAAGGGACCTATAGAAATAAGCATCTCTTAGCTGTCACAATCCAAGAGGGTACACTTTCAAAAAATGAGGCCACAGAAAATACACAACAAATGCTAAATGAAAACAGGGGACTCTTAGCCTTTCAAGAGACGGAAAAAACACTATTACTAGGGAAAAAAAGTTACATTCCTGAAGGAAAACCCCAAGAAAGGAGCCAGCTTTAAAGCTCCGTGCTAAGTGTGTTGCTGAGGTGTTGAGACGAAAATAGTATGAATGGCAAGCCGATGGAAAAAAACCAAAGGGATGAATTCCAAAACGCATCAAACGCACGAATTGCTAGCTGAGTTTGTTGAGGGTTCTCAGTTTTGACTGATGGATTAGAGACCTTTGGGGGGCGACCTTGAGCCCTGTTTGTCGGAGTGGGACATCAAGGCCAGATTGGTGGCTCTAGGTAAAGGGAACAATAGGGTCTTTTTGGTCGCGACCTAAAATGAAAATGGTCTGGAACCAGAGATGGAAAACAGAAAAAACAAACGAGTGCGGGTTCAGAATCATCATCTGGGTGTCGTGACTCGGGGCGCTGTATAACTCCTGTCACACTCTTCTCTATTGCAGTGGTGCAAACATTAATAGGGATCCGTAACAAAAAACACAAACGGCACGAAACAGAAACAAACAAGAAATAACCCAACAAATAGTGCAATATCAGCAAGAACCCAAAAAAATCTGGCCCCTGCTCCGGACTCCTTATCTTAAGCAGCACCCTCTTCTCAATGGGACCAGAAACTGGACCCCTGTACAGGACCTACAACATGTGGTCTCGGGGTTCTGTTTTTTACACTCTAAACAAGTTAATACGCATATTAAACCAAAGCGTCCCTTGTAATTGACGGCCTTTACCTACCGGCTCCGGTTGGTCAGGTCAGATATACCAGCGGTCAGCACTACACCAAACAAAGCAAGGAACAAGGGGCCGGTTTCCACCATGCGGCGGCAGAGGGGAGCCGCGAGGCCACCACGGCTGCACAGGTTACCCTGAACTACCTCTGCTCCATACAAATAGTTGACAAGTATAGCGGCAAAAAAACACATAGTAATCCAAAGAACCATGTTGACGGGATACGATCAGCGCAAGGACACTGATGCCCAAGCGGAAGGCCGGCACTCTAGCCGGTGGCACTAGAAATTCCACTTTAGTCGGGGGTACACCATCTCTGCCATGCGTTTTAAGCAATTATGGTTAGACTAGTGTAGCTGGTGTAGGACTTACGTAAAAAACCTGGGAACTAACAACTGGGTGTACATAACAACCAGAACTAGGAAGAGAGCGTCATAGTGACACTGACAAGAAAAAGCAAAACCTTGCGTTTGACCATGGTCCATCCAGACAGAAGATGTATATAGTAAACCCCATTGAAGTAGACAACTACTTCCACCCTCCACCTTATCTTATAGTTATCTACAAAATAGCTTGGTTATCTGTACTTACGGAGTATTTTTTTTTACTCTACTTCCACTCCATTATTCTTCAGCTACATATTTTGGATGAGTTCTATATACATTTTTTACCCCCACCCCCATTTTACCAGATTTTTTATGATGCACCTGCATCGTTATCCATCTGACAATTATATAAAAAAATGGGTGTACAAAATCATTTCCCAAAATAAACCCCCACATTAT
The DNA here is from genome assembly GCA_024036415.1 of Prochilodus magdalenae. NCBI lineage: Eukaryota > Metazoa > Chordata > Actinopteri > Characiformes > Prochilodontidae > Prochilodus > Prochilodus magdalenae. Next base: position 19,052 of record JAMWET010003943.1, on the reverse strand, counting down.
CACCGCCAGCCAGCGGTAGATTGCGGCACTGTCAACGGGGTTTCCCCGAGAGTAGAAGGCCCGCCCTACAAAACCACCATCGAGACAGAAACAAGCTGTTCAAGCTGTGGCCTTCCGCGCACTACTGCCGTATTTCCCCTTCCCCTTCCGTTCTACATCTGCTGCTGCGTTTTGATAGACCACCCATAAAACCCTAGGTGCCCTTTGTGTAGTTGTATATTTTGAGATCCAGAATAGGCACAACCACCACCCCCCGAAGAATTAACACCATCTTCAACCAACTTTCAACTTCAGTCGATTCCTGCGTGGTTGTAGTGAGGGTGAGGGAAGGAGCCAAGACACACGTTATCCCTGGCCCCCGATCCATTTTCAGCATCACAATGCAGGGACCTGCGAAGAGGCTTTTTAGTGTCGGCAGGATTAAATCTTTTAGCCATAAAAGAAGCGGAGACTGAATGGCAGTCAATTTGTGAAAAAACCAAAAAAAACTACTTTTGAGGATATAAGTAGAAGATTCCGAACTTTCCTAAAAAAATTGACAGCTTTATGCCATACCCATCTTTAGGGAAGGGCACAAGCAGGGAAGAGAAGGGATGCCTTCTACATAAGGGTGTTTTTAAGGCGAGAATCCTGTTTTTTTGTTTACACTGTTCGTTAAGCAGCTCCTCCGTCGTTTTACAGGTGCTCTAGTCACAATTAACTTGTTTACAGTCAAAAAGTCAATTACTTTTAGTGTCGTCTAAAACCAAGTTTACGAAGAATGAAAAGATAAATGTCCCTAAAAGTTTCCCAAAAAAATGACCCTGCTCTATCCCGCCACCACTAGGTTTTAATAAGGGAGAAAGTATTGTATGTGGAGAAAAAAAGCAACAAGCAAGGAAGAGAAGAGGAGGGGATAATTTAAAGGGGAAGCGGATACCATATCTTGATCGGTTTTGTGTTTACTCTTCCCATCACTTGCCTGTACTCCCCAATAACCCCCCATCAAACAGACATTGTATGTAGGACAGGTAAGCTTGTCACTTGATGGAATCCATGTACCTGTTTATCTCTGTCTTGTCCCCATTTCACCCCATGTCCCTGTTCATTCCGCTCGTAGTCTTTTTTATTGTGGACAGGCCTTACAGGTCATTTGACCTAATATAATATAAAACAATGAAATTCAAACGTGTGACCTGGGCTTTCCCTGGAAAATAAAAAAAATCTAAATAAAACCACCCCCACCCTCACCCCATTACCTTGACTTTTGGTACTTTCCGCCACCCCCCCGCAAGTTACTAAGTAGTAAAATACTTTAGAATAAGCGCGCCCTGCTACTTGCAATACTTAAAGTTTTACAAAAATCTGTTAAACCATACGCCCCGTAGTTCCCACTTCCACTTAAGCTTATGGTCGCTTAAAAGAAAACCACTTCTACTTTGTTCACACTCAAGACGTCACTTTTGTATGATAGACTCGCACTTGTACACACCTTTTCACTGTCAAGTCTCTCAGAGGCATCTCACTCGTACCTTTCCTCACACATGTCACCTGGTCATCCACTCCACCCGATTATAGTGACAGCCCCTGGCACTGCCCCCCCCCCTCCCTGGTCTGGTCTAAGAGCGGTGGGACCCCGGATCAAGGATTACCCCGTGTCGGCTAGCCTTGATTCCCAGTCTCCCCCATATATGGGATCGATATTAATGCCACCCTTGGTCCTTCACAGTTGGTATCACCCCAGTTCGTCCTGCCGCACGACAGTCGCACCCCGTACTCGGGGACTGTGGAGGGAAAACCCACACAAGCATTTTTTGAGAGCCGTAGTATGGCACAAAACAAAATACAGGTTGCTCCATCTCTTGTGTCGACACGACACACAGATTGGTGCCTGCCACACCCACGGCCCCCACTTCGCTGTCCCCTTATCAGCGAAACCCCCCCCAGCGGGAGGGAACTCGTCAATACAGATGCACAGATGACCTCAGCTCCATTCTGCCAGTTCACCACTGCCCATGACAAAGTTTCTGGGTTACGTGGACACCCACTGTGGCAGTGTTTGCACCCTGGCATGGCCACGGATTAAGGATGGTGTTACAGTGGGACTACATCGCATCCCCCCGTACATTGGATCTGTGGGACGCTTGATTCCCTAGTCCTCGGGTGGTGCACGCTGTTTCATTAGTTCGCGATGTTTGCGTTTCCCTGTGGGGACTGTCCTTTTGTATTGAAGACCGCGTTATCTCCATGGGATTGGACTTTCACACCATTCGAGTACAGTATTACAGCCAGACTATCGGCATCACTCAGTGAAACTGCCACCTGCCTGGCGGTCACACCGACCCACCGTCCACACCACCAAACATTCTGGAGTACATGTTCCTATGACAACCCCAAAGGCACATTAGGACACGACTTGGGATTGGATGACGCGGACCAGGCCTCAGCCCCGCAGAATTAGCCAATCGCGATCCACCCACCCTCCACTGTTAAAAGAAAACGATCCTCCAAACTTTCAGAAAACGACCTGCAGTCGTTCCTCTCCTCCCCTAACCACGAGGCGGCTTGACTGGAAAGTAGCAAGCTGATGTCAGAAGCAACACCTACTATTAACTCACTTCACTGAGCAGCAAAATAAAAAAGCACTCACCAAATTAGGGGCAAAATGGACTCTTTGTGTCCACTGTTAACGATGACCCATTTATGATGCCCCCCCAGTAAGCAACGTCTCCAGCGTCACAGCTTTACATTTCCTATATATAGATTCTTGGCACAGCGTCCCAGCATCTTCCTCTTGGAAACAGGGCTGCCGGGTTTTGTCAGACGCATTAGCCCGACTGCACTTCTGGTAAAAAGCTATATAAGCCAAGAACTTGCTGTCTCGGCGTTGGTGTGCCCCCCCCCCTTCCCCTCCTTCCCCACCCCCTTTAGTGATCCACTAGAGATTTCCCAATCAGATCAGCTCGTTTATAGAAATCTTCGAAAAACACCAATCTCTTACTGTGGCGGCAGTTGTTGATTCCATCTTCTTCAGTCTTCACTCCATCAGCCGCTCACTGAAACTTCAACGGCTTTATAAAACCCTGTAAAACCAAACCCACCACAAACGACGCTACGGTTTTTTTTCCCCAAAAAAAACACGCGCACACAGATTTACTCACCAACTAGAACGGCCCCCCAAATTTGAGCCCACCACACCACACAGCTACTCTCACCGTAATCTGCTGCACCCGGATAGAACGTTTGTTTTACCGTTCTGGAGTCCATTCAGGGCCCCCACGCCCGGACCTGGACCTTTCCCCCCCTCCCCTTCCCCCCACCCGGTAGGCTTTCCTCCTGCAATCCTGCATTGCTCCGGTGTTCTCTACGTCCTTCTGCAGTCCACCCTGCCTCCTTACCTCCCTGTCTTTCCCGATTTCCCTGCGTAGCCCCATAGTTATTCTGTTAGAATACATGAAGGGTTCCACTCCACCCAGCAACCACAAAATCTAGATCAGAAGGAGTGTACGCTCCCAGACGCCCAGCCTCATTACAGCTGACTAGTGGAGGCCCATCATCTGCAGACAGCTTCTTATCACTGAAGACTGTCCGGGCACCCTCCATATGAGCGCACACACTGAAGACCTCAGCACTCTAGTGTCTCTGTACACCCTTGCCAGTTACTCACTAGAGCTTTACCCTCTTTGCCATGACTTCCCAGGTTCCTCTCCTGATCAGCCCAATATACGGGTCCCTTTTTGGTCTGGAGGAACGTGTTACAAAGAACACAACCGGAGACCTTTCGTCCCTGCGACTGATAATTTATGGTTTCAACTCTAGGACATGGGTTTATAAAATCCAGGGCTGGAAGTGCTGTGAGATCCACCGCACACACCTGAACAACACATTTTAAAACAAAACCCCCCACACTGAAAGGGTGGCTTAACCAAGGCCTTTTTGGTGGCATAGCAGTGTTTCTGTATGACTGCATGGTACCATGTGGGAGCCCTTGACGTGTTCTGGAGCAGTCGTGGCCCATCTCGGTACCACGGGGGTGACGTGTTACTGGCGGGACAGGCGTTGGCCGCCGGCTTCCCCGCTAGAGGGACTCCCCCGTTTTTTGGTAACAGTCATGTGTAGTGGGCACCTTGTGACAGAAAGGAAACAATAAAAAGCGCCCACTGACCCATTGGCCGTTTTACGGTTCACCAGTGTGGCGATTCCTTGCTGTTGCTTTTCCTGTGGAGACGTGTTGCCTAGCATTTTTTTGGTTACGCGGTTGGCTAGAACATGGACTCTTGATAGGTCGTGGTCCCCGGTTCTCTGTAGAGGGGTCGTGCATGTCCACTGCTGTGATCACACCTTGTAAGATAGAAGAAACAAAATCATTGAATTTGGTGGTTCTTTCTAGGTGACACTCTCACACAGTGTTTTTCTTGTGGCCGATGGTTACGCGAGAAACTTAGATTACCTGTGGTAAACTGGTCATGTTGGGTCTCTGTAGGAGGGGTGAGGGTCCACCATGTGTGATACACCGTTGTAAGAAAAAACAACTAACTTAGAGAATTGGTGGTCCTATAAGGTGGGACATATCAATGTTTTCCTGTGGAGACGTGTGCAGCATTTGGTTACCTGTTGGTAAACTGGTCATGGTGGTCTCCATAGAGCTGGTGACATCACTGTGTGATACACCTGTAGGAAGAAGAAACAGACATTAATTTAGTGGTCTTTTTAAGGTGACATCTCCTTGTTCTGGGGAGGCATGCATGGTGTTTGGTTACCTGTTGGCCAACTGGATGAGGCTATGGTGGTCTCCATAGAGGGGGTGACGTCACTGTGTGATACACCTGTAGGAAGAAAAAACACTGATTTGGTGGTCTTTAGGTGACATATCAATGTTTTCCTGTGGAGACGTGTGCAGCACTTGGTTACCTGTTGGTAAACTGGATGAGGTCATGGTGGTCTTTTTAGGCGAGGTGACGTCACTGTGTGATACACCTGTAGGAAAAGAACAAACTCGATTTGGTAGTCTTTAGGTGACATCTCAGTGTTTCTGAAGGAGGCATGTATGGCGTTTGGTTACCTGTTGGCAAATTGGATGAGGTCATGGTGGTCTTCGTAAAGGGGGTGACATAATTGTTTGATAAAACTGTGAGAAGAAAAACAACACTGATTTGGTGTGGTCCCTGGTGAAATCATATCAAAGTTTCTCCTGGGGAGGGCATGTATGGCGTTTGGTTACTGTGTGGCAAATTTGACGAGGTCATGGTCGGTCTTTGTAAAGCTGTTCTTTTACACCACAAAGCAAGAAAAACCTCCCCCTCCTACACTGGAGCTGTTCTATTACACCACCACCAGGCAACACCCTCCCCTCCTACACTGGAGCTGTTCTATTTAACAACCACACCAGAAACCCTCCCCTCCTACACTGGAGCTGTTCTATCTACACCACACCAGAACCCTCCCCTCCTACAAACTGGAAGCTGTTCTAATTACCACCACACCAGAAACCCTTCCCCTTCTTACAACTGGGAGCTGTTCTATTACACCACACCAGAACCCTCCCCTCCTACACTGGAGCTGTTCTATTACACCACACCAGAACCCTCCCCTCTTACACTGGAGCTGTTCGACTACACCACAGCAGAACCACCCAACCCTCTCTCTACACTGGAGCCCCTGTTCTACTACACCACACAGCAGAAAAAATCCCCACCCCTCTTTTCACTGGAGCTGTTCTACTACACCACCACACCAGAACCCCTCCCCTCCTACACTTTGAGCTGTTCTATCTACACCACACCTAGAACCCTCCCCCCCTCTACACTGGAGCCCTGTTCTATTACACCACCACCAGAACCCATTCCCCTCCTACCACTGGAGCTGTTCTATTACCACAATAGCAGAAACCTCCCCTAAAAAAAAAAAAAACCTTACACTGGAGCTGTTCTATTACACTACAGCAGAACCCTCCCCCTCCCACTGGAGCTGTTCGACTAACACCACAGCAAGAAAACCCACCCCTCTTACACTGGAGCTGTTCTACTAACAACCACAGCAGAACCCACCCCTCTTCACTGGACGCTGTTTCCTGACTAACACCACACCAGAAAAAAACCCTCCCCTCTTTACACTGGAGGCTGTTCGACTACACCACAGCAGAACCACACCCCTCTTACACTGGGAGCTGTTCGACTACACCACAGCAGAACCCCACCCCGTCTTCACTGGAGCTGTTCTACTACACCACACCAGAAACCCTCCCCTCTTACACTGGACCGCTGTTCTATTACACCCATAGCAGAACCCTCTCCCCTCTTACACTGGAGCTGTTCTACTAACACCACACCACAGAACCCCCGTCCCTCTTACACTCGGAGCCTGTTCTATTACACCGTAGCAGAACCCTCCCCCGCATCCACTCTCCCCGCTCCTCTCCACACCTCTTACACATGGAGCTGTTCTATTCACACCACACAGCACCAAACCTCCCCCTATCTTACAACTGGAGCTGTTCTACTACACCACAACCAGAACCCTTCCGCCCCTCTCTTTTACACTGGAGCTGGAGTCCTTATTAAGATGACTCTACCTACTCCTCGCAGTTCACTAGTTACTTGCATGTCTTTATGTTCTAACTCCAGTCGAGGATGCCTGCTTGTTGCTTTCGTGAGGAAAAACACAACGTCTTCAGCCAGGGCCTCACACTCGAGTGTGTGTAGTTAGAGGTGAAGGCTCTCCAGCTGGGTTCTGTTCCGGGTTCCATTCCCATGAGCCATAGGCTTTCGCCTCCGGAACCAGAGCTCTGAAGTCCCAGCTCTCCAGATCCAGAGACAGGAAGGTCACTCCATCATACAACAGTACACATCAAAGCCATTCCGACTGACCGGTGTCCCTCATCCCAAAAGCAGCCGTACAGCTCTGAAAAGGTGTGCACACCTGAGCGAGACGAGCACCATAGATGCGAAGGAAGAGAAGGACGGTAATGTAGCTAGACTGTATTCAGGGTGATTAGGGGTCATTTGTCTCGCTCCATTCATTATAAGATACGCAGATATGAGTATACACCTGACTGTTTGGCTATAAGTACTACGACTCTGGTTATTGTTGTACATAATCTCACATAATGTACTAAGCTACCCAAGCCTGATTCATACCCTAAACAGGAGCATGCCCATTTTTTTAACCGTCATTTGTTTCATAACCGTCCTATAACACCCCGCCTTGCTCCCCCCCTTTCTAAGTACCGCCTTACGCTGTAAGCCCTGCCCCGAAACGCTGCCTGAGCCACACACATGGGACAGGTAGTGTGCTAATCTACCAACCTTCTTTATGCCCAGAGCTCTCCATCGCACTGCCGGAGACCCGTTTACCCAGCTCGAAGAGACTCTGACCGTAAAACGCCAGACGTGCAGTTCTCTGCCCTTAGTAGGGGTCCGCCGACCGGGGAACGAACCCTCCTCGCCCCCAATCCTAGCCGAGGGAGGAGAGGGTGTGGCAGTTACTGGTCGTAATAGTCGATCTGCCTTTAGTCCGGTGAAGGAAGGACACAGCCTGAGAACTCGGGCACGGCCTGCTATTTCCTGTAGCTGCAAATGTGCTGGTTGTGGCGAGTAGACGTCAGGTTTCTGGGCGGCGAAAGAACATATAAAATAAAACCCCCCCCATAAACTAATTATGAATAACACTCCCCCTACCAATAAACCCGCACACTATGTTCCCCCTGAAATATGTTATGGGTGCCGGGCTCATGGGGGGGCTCGTGGGCTCCGGACGCGATCTCGATATGGTGGGGCTATGGGGTGGGATATAGGAGGGGCTGTGGGACTCGAACGATATGGGGGGCTATGGGGTGCGGATCTATATGGCGAGGGCGCTGTGGGTGGGATAAACGGGAGGGCTAGTGGAAGTGAAATTTATGGGTTGCGGCTATGGGTGGGTTATGGGGTTATGTGAACGGGGGTGATATGACTGGGTCATAGGGGGCTCTAGGGGGCTATGAAGGTTAGAAGAGAGGGCCATAGAGTGGTTAGGAAAAGGCTATGGACAGGTCCATGGGGATAAAGGAGGGGGCGATAGGGTGATAAAGAAGGCACTGTGATCCAAGTATATCTTTTTTCTTTTAACCTAAGAATCATTTAAGAACCATCAGCAGATATTTCAGAGCTGGGATGTCCAGAGCTCTAAACCAACTAGAGGACAGCCTCTGAAGACCAGTCTGAAGAGACCAGTCCCAGATACAAAACTCTGTTTTATCAGCTATAAAAAACTGGAGGGCTTTGGCTGATCAGGTGACCGAAAAATCAGAAGACTTTTTTGGTGGGGAAACCACCGGATGTGATGAGAAACCACGTCAAAGTGAAAGTGAAACCCTAACTGACTGAAAGACTGTGCCGCCCACTGATGTTCCACAGACACAGCAGAGACTTAGATGTATCGTTATAGAATAGTAACTGGACCATCGTACGCTTAGAGCCTACAATCAGATGACATGTCGGTGCATCAGTATTGTAAGGAAAGCGGTTCATTTATCCTGCCGACTGTGGTTTGAGATGCACAGAGGAGAAGTGAGAAAGAGCCTCATCTTTAATTCTCCCCCAGTCCTGGACCAGCTCGGATCACCTGTGGGTTGGTGTGGTTAAGGGATGTGTTCCGATGCAAGCAAAACTTTGTGAAAAATTCCACAGGAGGCGTTTTAAAAACGCTACTCTCTGTCCCATCCAGGCTTTATGTCCCTATAGCTGGTAAACATACTCACGCTTAAAGGACTGGACAGGAGTGTCGTTCGCCCTTTGCCAAAGGTTCCAGCTCCAGAGCACCGCCCGTCAGTCGTCCGTTATATCTCTGCGTCTGCCTCCCAAACACCATATCTTTAAGGAAGGGGCACTCGCTGTGCAAGAACGTGATATATACACAGCCTGCCACACCACCACTGTCACATGACTTCTGCCCAAGTCCGTCCTGATGTCACATCCAAAAAACCCGGGGAAAAACCACGTTCCACGAACAGGTACGTTCATTTTCCAGAAACTACGAAAGCCCTTTCCATAGTCCTGGCAAGCGCAGGAGTCCATTGGAGACAAACAGTTAGAACCGGAAAACACGCCAACAGCGATGCTGGTAATGCAACAACCCTGCTGTGTGCAACAAAAAACTGCCACTTGAGCAACCGTGCCAAAAACTGTTGACGCTATTCAGAATCTTTAGTCATTTACCAGCGGGGGGGGCTGCGTTGGGAGTGAAAGTGGTGGGGTCATTGTTGGTGCTGTAGCTAGAACACCCACGGACTGCCAGGTAAGACCCAGAGGATTGCCACTTCTTTCTAGGACTTAGGGCATATAGGACTAGTTTAGGCCGCATGGGACCGTTTCCCCAAACCGCCAAATACAGGAGGGTATTTTACCCACTGGTTATCTAGGAGTATGATGATCCACATAGTCAGTCGTAACACATGATCAGTTAGCATGATTAACACTTATAGCTAATTATTATTATCATCTCATCTAGCTGACCCGACAGACCCAGCACACATGTACCCGAGTCAGGTGGACGTGCTCCTTACTGCTCCTTATTGAATGCAGCATTAACAGACTGCTGTAGACTCCCCTCATGCGATGCTTATTGATAACTTCCCATAACTGGGGTCTCGGGTTCATTTAATATTTATTATTATTTACTTTTTATTTATTTATTTATTATTATTATTATTAACATGTTTCATTTACTGAGCAGTTTTTCACTGATAGCCGTGCAGCTTATACAGCTCCGACTTCCTGCCAGAATGTTAGCACACTGTGGTTTCTATGGTATTGGTAAGTGGTTGCTGGAGTGTTGCTACAGAATCCCTAGTAGTTGCTAAGGTGTTGGTAAGTGGTTGCTAGGGTGTTGCTTAGTGATTACAAGGTGCGATTCTTATGGTAGTCTCGTTGGTTGATTTGGTGTTGGTGAGTGGTAGCTAGGGTGCTGCTATGGTATGCCAGGTAGTTGTTGTGGTGTTAGTGAGTGGGGGTTAGGATGTTGCTATGGTATCCCAGGTGGTTTCTATGGTGTTGGTAGGTAGTTGCTAGGGTGTTTCTGGGTGATTTCTTGGTTGCTAGATGATTGCCATGATATTGCTAAGTGGTTGCTAGGTGTTGCTAAGTGGTTGCTGGGTGATTGCCACGCTGTTGGTTAGTGGTTGCTAGAGTGTTGCTATGGTGTTTGTTATGGAGGTATTGTTTTGCAAAGTGCGACAATAATAATGAAAATGTTCAAATGTTAAGTAGAAACTACAAAAATCAAAAAACGAAATACACTTTCAAATAATTATTAAAAATGTAATGTCAAACTGTGGACGACACCAAAGAAAAGAACAGAACAAATCAGAATCACACTTTCATTCAGTTAGCGATGATATATGACACCAAAAATTACACATTTATAGTCATTAATACACTCATCATCTAAAGAACAGCTCCACCCAGAAGGAGGTGGGGGACTGCAGTGCTGGAAGGAAGATAAAGGTTACCAGGAACATAAAAGACAATCAAAAAATATAAAGCTCCGCCCCTGGACTCTAGAGCAGTGGAGACGTGTTCTCTGGAGTGACCCATCACGCTTCTCCCTCTGGCAGTCTGATGGGCGAGTCTGGGTTTGGTGGTGCCAGGAGAACGGAGAATTTGTGTGACTGCGCTGTGCCAAGTGTAAAGTTTGGTGGAGGGGGGGATTATGGTGGGGGGTTGGTGTTCAGGAGTTGGGCTCCGCCCCTTAGTTCCAGTGATATGGATATTTCATATTCCCAACTTTGTGGGGACGGCCCCCTGTTTCAACATTCCTACACTTTGTGGAAAGCCTTCCCAGATGAGTTGTAGCTGTTGTAGCTGTAAACAGGTGGCTGACATCATATTAAACCATATGGATTAAGAATGGGATGTTACTCGAGTTCATGTGTGTGTGAAGGCAGACGAGCGAATACTTTTGGCAGTATAGTGTATATTCCAACCCAAAAATCAGGAAAGGGTGGGACATCATTATTTTGTTGACTCATCATTAACCTTAAATGGACCTGTCCCAACATTTCTGGAATACACAGCAGGCCTGAATGCAGGAAGGGATGTAGAGGGATGTAGTCCCAACTTCTTCTGCTTGGGGGTTGTATGTTAGATGGCACATTCTAATGACTCAGTGTGCTCTGAGACCGAGACAACGGTACAGGTCTTACAGCAGGTGAGGAACGTGCCAAACTCTCACAGCAGATCACTTCAACAGGGTAAACAAAGCTTCACAAGGTCCCCACCAACACCTGTGTGCACCTTCTCTACACCTCATAGTTGGTGCAGATGAAGTTGAGTCTCTGAGTCTCAGGCAGACTGACCCACTGCTGGTTTCCTCCAACCTGCACAGCTCCGGTTCTCTCCACGACGCTGCAGTCCTCCACTCCTGACCCGAAACCTGGAGCCCAGTTGACGTAGCAGAGGTTGAATCCACTCACCCAGTACCAGATCCCCTGAGAGCAGGTGTGACGCAGACCCAACCACACATGACTTGTGGAGGCTTTTCCAGCCACCTCCATCACCCAGCGCTGAATCGTTTCAGAGTGCACCGAGACCAGGTTCACGTAGTGATCTCTGCAGTGTCTCAGAGCTTCTCTCCAGGTCATGTTCTCTCTGACCAGGAACACATGATCTGCAGACAGAGAAGAACACACTGTGACGCAACTACCGAGGAAACTAATCAAGCTTAGACAATATAAGCTCACCAGACAAAAACGGAGTCACCTGTGCACCAATAACTTGGGATGCACCGATACGATATTAGGATCGGATATCGGTTCCGATTAATTAAATCAGCTGGATCGGGTAATTAGGGCGATCCATACTCTAATTCGTGTGCGATGTGTTCTACGCCATCTATAGCATGTTTGCCGAGTGCCTGTAGATGAACCGTCGCACCTTAGCAAGGCTCGAACCGTCGTGGTCACTGTGATCACACACCAGGGTGCGACGAGGTGAGCTCACAGTCACTCCTTTAAGCCGATCAGTAACATCTGTTATGGAGAAGAGGTGGTGAGGTGGTAGCCCGTCCCTCACACCCGGCAGGTACTTACTGACCCATCATCCTCGTGCAGTAGGGCCATCTGCAGGAGCCTGGTGTGACTACCACCTTAGACACACGGTGACTCATTTGTTGTCTGGTGAGCTTATTAGAGAAAGCACTTACTGGTCGCGGGCTGCGTCTCAGGGGCCATGGTGGGAGGTGCGCTCTGTGTTGGGGTTTCTTTGTGGGAATCGGGTGAGGCCGTTGTTACCTTCGGAGAGGGAGAGACACTGGAGTTCGCTGGAGAAGTAGAAAGAACAGAAGGAGTTTGAGCTCAGATGACTCAGGAGCACGTTTAGATGTTAGAATAAAAGCAGGATCATAAACAAATGGATGTTCCAAAAAGAGACACTCACTTTTGGAGCACACAAATGGAAGCTGCTGACCACATCCCAGATCTTCCCACTGTCCGAAATCTGATCCGTTTGTCCGAACAGCAGTACAGTTCTCACCTCCGTGAAGATTGTCTGGCTGGTCTGATGTCCAGTATCTAAATGAAGAGTCGCTCTGGTCTGACCACGTCCATGAGTCTCTGAACAGACCGATCCAGATGGTAGCAACAGAAGCACTGTTCTCAAATTCGTTCCTCATACTGACCAGGTCTGTGTAATGCTCCCTGCAGAACCTCTGAGCTTCACGCCAGTTCTTCACATCAGGATAGGAGAGGTAATTGTCAGTTTCTCCTGAAGGGAATGAAGGACAGATCATATCGTTACATGTCCAGACCTGATATGTATAAACTCTAATCCGTCTGTTTGATGCTTTAACTGAATCCATAAATTCCTACCATTATAACAGACATAGCGATTCAGCTGGGAACAGCTGGACTCATTCCAAAACCCGTCTTGGTGCATCACAGCACAGTCCTTATCAGCAGAATCACTGGGAGCTCCACTCCTCCACCTCCTAAACTCCGCCTCTCCCTCTTTATAGAACCGTGCATCCGCCATCGACCACATCCACTTCTTAGTGTTCCCTCTCCGCAGTCCGATCCAAACGGACCTTTGGGAAATGGAGGAACTCTTAATGGCCTCGTTCAGCTCCTTCATCTCGACCATGCTGTGGACCGTCGCCAGGTCGGTGTAGCTCTCCCTGCAGTAACGCTGAGCCTCGGTCCAGTTCTTCATTTCATTAATGAAGTGATAGTGAGGAACACATGTAGGCAGACTGCAGAGAACTGTGGAGAACACACGGAGAACCCTGTTATCAACCCCCCTGTTACACTGGAGCTCTATTACACCACACCAGAACCCACCCTTTCTTACACTGGAGCTGTTCTACTACACCACAGCAAACCCTCCACTCCTGAACTCTGGAGCTCCCTTCTGGTGATACACTGGAGCTGTTCGACTACACCACAGCAGAACCCTCCACTCCGACACGGCCTGTACTCCAGCGACAGATGTTGTTACTGCTGCTTCTGAGCTTCGCTCTTCTCCTTGCTCTTCTAGACTTGTGTGGGTACCTGGATGGCACTGTCCTCTATTTATCTCTCAGTCCTCGTCCTCCTCCCGTTTCTGAAGAAAAGGCATCATAAAGAGTTAATGCAAATCTTTTGCATTACCGCATTCAAAGCGATGACATCAACCCAGTTGGACGTCTGAGGTTCAGGTTTGTTTTATAATAAAATCACATGGTATCAGTTTAAACTTCTGCTGTAAATAAACACACATCAATAAAAGAACAGCTGCACCCAGAAGGAGGTGTGGGAGTGCAGGTCTGTTGGGAAGGAAGATAAAGGTGACCAGGATCAATAACTGATATGATCAATATTTATTGAGCTACACATACAGAAGTCTGTCTCTCAGTATGGCGTCGGGCCGCCATGTTTGCTAACCCAACACGCCAGATGTCTCGGTATGGAGCTGTAGAAGTTCCTAATGGTGTCCTGTGATAATCCATCCCATGCAGCTTGAACATCCTCACACAGTTCCAGCAGATGGTGCGGTAGGGGTGGAGGTGGAGTGAAGCCAGGTCTTCTTGACGCTGACCACAGTGCTGAAGCAGTCGTTCCCTGGAGGTTAGGGAACTAGTCTTGTAATGGTGCTGCACTAACAGGATGACTCATGGAGGACACCACTGCTCGCTGGATGTTCACAGTATTGGCTGTTGGGTCAGTCAGGTACAGCTATAAGAGCCGTCCGTGCTTACGTCACATGCACGGCTGAGTGTGAAACTGGAATCATTAGCATGTCTCACTATGTCAAACCCACCCACCAAGTTTCATCCCTGGGGGTGGATTCCCTCTGGGTGCAGCTTTTGATGATTAATGTATAACAATCTTAAAAGGATTTTCAGAGCACCAAAAGGGGTTCTTCTGCTGTTACCATAGTAACTCGTAACATAGAACCATTTTCTATAGGTTCTATACAGAACCGTATACGACATTTCCTCCATCAATCCAAACAGCACCTTAACATAACCACTGCCTTTAGTGAAGCCCTTGAAGAACCATCTCTTCTTTAAAGTGTGACGATGAATGGTCCTCCTACATTCCTATTCTTAATCCAATCTTCTGTTCTACCTTAAAAGCTCTAGCTTGTACAGGTGCCAGAATGTAACTGTGTTACCATTTAAGGTGGAATGGAAAATTTACAAAACAGGTTGTCGGACAACCAAGCAGTTAGCCTCTCTATCCAAAGCGTAGCATTAGCCCAACAGCTATCGGTGACTACTGCTAGCACAGGAGAACTAACAGCTGAGCAAGACTAGGAGCCTAGCAATACTAGTACATTAGTGATTCTACCAAGCAGCCCTACTTCAATTATACCTCGCCTCTTGCAGCCTGGCACCAGAAGATGGGTATCACCCTGGAGTCACGAACAAAGCTGAAGCAGACCCTTACAGTACAGACCCAGGTCAATAGCAATTTAGGTAATATGACTGGAAGCATGCAAATTTATCCATATCTAAGCATGAGGTCTCCGAGATACACGGGAAAGCTAAGTTTGCCTATATCAACTCAGACTGTCGGTCATGGAACCTTTGACCACTGCTCATAAAAATTTAAGGACTCATGATGTTGGACTCAGTTTCCACAAAGGGTTGTCAAAGTAATAAAGTATCTGGTAGAACATTGACTACCGTTAAAGAGGTCACACTCAGATGTTCGGGCAGCCTGTACATGCAAATCACATGGGTCTCCTGGAATGAATAAGCCAGTTGCATTGCCAACTAAGGAGGACCAGCCTCCTAACTCCCTGGAAGAGTCTGGAAGGAGTGCATACAGCTAAAGGAACAAAAAGGTGCTGTGTGAAATCATACGGTCTTTTTGACATGTGGAGTACAACACTTCTGCGATTTCAGAGGATAAGCACGGCACTTTAGGCAGTCCGATATGATATATCCAATCCTGAGACCTTCATCCATTCACTAGGAGACTATGATGGCCACAAAAAGTGGAAAGCAGACACACAGCGAGTGAGGAAGCAGAAAAACAGCATCCAGATTCTCAGAGTCTTTGGAACCAGAACGTCAGCTGCCAGGCTGTACGAGGTTTTCCACAGCTGTATTCACTGCTATGATCTCTGGCTATTATCAGAACTGGACAACACATACAGCGCATACAGGGAAATAATGTTTGACCCCACTCACCCTGATTACCCCAAAGGGAAGATTTTCCATTTTCAGGTTAGAACCATACTACAGTGGTTCGGTCTTGGTGCCCAGTGTTCTGAAATGATGTAGGGTTATAGCTTGTTTTAGATCTGCGTTGTTCCTCTGAGATTTATGGATTTATTGAATATGCATTTAGTGAGCGGCCCTGCTTCTGCTGGTGGTCCTCCTGTGCTTACCGTGGTTTACCTGTGTGACTTACCCATAATGCTCGAGATGGGACTCTGGTGTTTATATGGATATTGCCTGGACCTGTAGGCCCACGCTGTCCCTGTAGTCCTGGGGCCCAAGGACCTATGGACCCACGCCTCTGCCCTGAACGTGGTTTTTCGCTGAGAGTGGGCGGCGGTGTTCGGCTGGCAAAGCTTCAGTTCATTCAACCTGATTGACAGAGGAATACAAGGAACACTGACTCATGCTGTCATTTACAGGGCTGGCAGAAGTAAACAATGCCCTCACTGAAGTAGGGGTGCTAGTGATCTAGTAAACAAATAATGATGGAAAAGTAGAAGAGATCTATGACATACATTTTTACTCAAGTAGAAGCGAAAACGTACATGCTCCAGAATGCACTTAAACAGCAAGGATATTTCTTAAATATGATTTTATATTTTGAGCAGGGTATCTTTTTAATCACTCATCTGTGTGTACATCTTTGACTTGGTCCTAGCAGTCAGCACTGAACAGCAGAGCAGAGCGGTTTTAAATAAGACCAGGGCCGGAGTGAGACTCTTTCAGACCAGGGGCTACAAGGTGGAGACTGGCCCACCCAAAACTACACACACACACACACACACACACACACACACACACACAATTAAGATTAGTGTATAGTATATACTGTGTAGTATTAGTGAGTAGTGCACAACTGAGGCAATAAATAAATAGATAGATAGATAGATAGATAGATAGATAGATAGATAGATAGATAGATCAATAAACAGACAGTTAGAACTGAAGTAACCAGACTTCGCTGATTAGCACATTCACCAGCAACTTTTAAATTCTCCAGTTTAAATTCTCCCGTTCCACCTTAAACAGCGCCCGAGTGCGTCAGTAGCCTGAGGTGCCCGACTGTAACCGCTGCGACATTTAAGGTGGACCCGGAGAATTCAAGCAAGCTGGTGATTTATTTAAGCGCGTGGCAGCACGTTAGAACTGGTCTGAACACCAAACACGACTCTTTATAGTTTACAGTTATAATATACAGTTCTTAATATTATAAAAAACAGTTTATATGACTATAACGCCGTTTAGCTGGCTTTTAGAGCGTTATAGAGTCGAAACGAGTTCAAGTAATCAGCGGTTTGGTTAGCCTGGTAGCTAGCTAACGTTAGCTAGTTAGCACCAGACGAACTGTTCGCCTGAAGAGCTTACGTAAAGCCGTCAAATCATAAAATACAGCAATATCCCTCGTGTTATTTAAAATAAACACCCGAACACTGTACAAAAAGACATTTAAGCGTATAAAGCTTAATTAAATATGACCTAGCTCTGCTGAAGAGAAGCTCTGAGGCTGGTAACTGTCGGTCGGTCCTCGCGCTTATTTTGAATTAGTGCTGACGTTGTGTCGAATTCGGCACCCCTGCCCAGAGAAGCACTCTGTCTCGGGAGCGCGTGCGCAAAGTCTGTTTCTCAAAATTGAACGTAATCCGCTTTTACTTAGAACAGAATTTATATGGAAGCTTGTTTCTGCCACTTAAAGAAACAGGCCATGTAATAAGCGATAATTATGAGTCATAGTATAATAATATAGTCATAATTAAATTATGAGAAATCCACCCGCCAGGAAATGCACCCCCCCTGAATCTGAATACATTTTTAATATATATATATAATACTTGCACAGGTAATACATACTGGTCCCACTGTTTCATAAAGCACTCCATGTAACTTTCTTTCTGTTGACCCAAGCACTAAATGCGTTTAGTCCCATATATATAGTATTTGTGTTTGGGTCAACAGAAAGAAAGTTACAGTTCGCCTGCCAGAATGTGCACCCCCTACTAACTTTTACTACATTATTATTACATCCATCATACTTGCAAAGGTAATACCCCCTGGCCCTAAACATAAGGGACTAATATGTATATGTTAGACGCACACTCTTGTTGTACAGAGTGGTATTACAAGACAGGACGAGCCAGGGCTAGCTGATTAGCATGCTATCCCTAATGGATATCTCTTCAACGCTTTGACGCAGGCTCTGTTGATTATTTTAGTTACTTTACAATTGTTTCTTTACAATCTACATGTGAATTTACTTTAAATGACTTTACTTAATTTCAGCTGTTTGTTTTTCCTCTCCATTCCACTGTTTTTGCTAACATATGTAATATAAGCTATAATATATATATATATATATATATGTATATAATATAATATATATAATAAGTATATATATAGCACAAACACTAAAAGCAATGTTTAGGCTCTCCTTTGCTGGTCGATCTGGGTATTGTCACTTGTGCCAAAAGAGAACGACAGTATATAAAAAAAATAACACTGCGGAGTACTGTACGTACAGTGGGCTCTATAAGTCTGATGAAATGCTTTTTTAAATTAATGTCTAATGGAATATAATGTGTTTTCATTACAAATTATAATACCTATGTAAAGTAGAATCTTTCCAGCTTCCATTGAGCAAGATCCAATCCGAGTGAGAGCTGTCTGAAACACTGTCCTGAATACACTGGGCTTTCAGTGTTGTGTTTCAGTGTTGAACACAAAGGGCCTTATACAAGGGCCGTGGAACATATCATCACTGACCCAAGAAAAACAAGTATGTCCAAATGGGCAGCTTTACAAGAGAGGCCAAAAACCTCATGGAAGTCAGTGGAACCAGACTTTGTTAGTGTGTAATTCCACTGGTACGAGTAGAACCAACTACAAAGTGCTCCTATTATGGCATGTGGAGCTGATAAAACTGACCAATGTTTGTGAACACAAAGGTGAACAAGGCGTATTTGGACTTTTCAGAACCGTATACAAGGTGGTACCAAAAAATTTACCATTCCCAGACTGAGTTTTAGAATTCCTAATCCAGTCACTGAGCACACTGTTCACATTATCGCTGCAAGCCAGAACATCCTCACACTTTAAAACGTTCCTCCCCTGTGCTCTCCAGTGTGGGCTTGGATGGGGTTCTTCTTCCAGGCCTTTCTCAACAGGCCAGTTGGAGTTGTGTGGCAGTCTACGATTTTCCTAATGATGTGACTTAAAGAACATCACTACAGGTGTTTTACCGAGTGGTGGACTGCTTAAGGTGTCCAGAATACTTTCCGGGGCCACTGCATGTACAGCATATACATAAGTGAAATACCGAAGTGCCATAAATTCATATAATTCTGTTCATTTTTGTTCCTAACCTCTGGCAGACCCCTTATGTCTTCTTTGTTGTGAGG